>CAUYSK010127937.1:0-11849 GCA_963575035.1 Avahi laniger
CCTAGCTCTCTGGGAGGCCGAGGCGGGCGGATTGTTTGAGCTCAGGAGTTCGAAACCAGCCTGAGCAAGAGCGAGACCCCGTCTCTACTAAAAATAGAAAGAAATTAGCTAGACAACTAAAAATATATATATATATATATATATATATATATATATATAAAAAACTAGCTGGGCATGGTGGCGCATGCCTATAGTCCCAGCTACTCGGGAGGCTGAGGCAGGAGGATCCCTTGAGCCCAGGAGTTTGAGGTTGCTGTGAGCTAGGCTGATGCCACGGCACTCTAGCTCGGGCAACACAGTGAGACTCTGTCTCAAAAAAAAAAAAAAAAAAAAGTAACAAAGAAAAATAGATAAATTGGACTCTTTATCAAAATGAAAAGCTCTTGTGCATTAAGGGACACTACTGAGAGTGAAAAGCCCATAGAATGGTAGGAAATATTAGCAAATCATATGTCTTATAAGGCTTTAATATAAAGAACATATAAAGAATTCCTACAACTCAACAAAATAAAAATTTTTTAAAGTCAATTCAAAAACAGACAAATGACTTTCACAGACATTTCACCAAGATACACAAATGAACAACAAGCACATGAAAAGATGTTCAACATCATTAGTCATTAGGGAAATGCAAATCAAAACCACAAGATACTACTTCACTCCCACTATGATGGCTATTATTTTCTTTATTAAAAAAAAAACATAAAATAGTAAGTGTTAGCAAGAATGTGGAGAAATTTGAACCCTTGTGCACTGCTGATAGGAATGTGAAGTGGTGCAGCTGCTTCCATAGATATTTTCCATGAACAGCTTAGCAGTGCTTCAAAAAATTAAACATAAAATTACCATATGCGCTAGGAATTCTACTCCTGAGTATATACCCAGAAAAATCAAAAACAGAGACTCAAACAGATACTTGTACGTCAATGTTAATAGAAGTATTATTCATAGTAGCCAAAAGGTGGAAACAATCTACATGTACGTCAAAAGATTAGGGGATAAAGAAAATATGAGCTAGATAGATGAATACTATTCACCCATAAAAAGTAATTAAGTTCTAATAGATGCTATAAACATGGCAGAATCCTGAAAACATTACGCTAAGTGAAATATGCCAAACACAAAAGGACAAGTACTGTATAATTCCATTTATATGAGGTACCTAGACTTGGGGGGAGCAGAGAACAAAGAAGTGTTGTTTCATGGATACAGAGATTTTGTCTGGGATAACGAAAAAGTTCTGGAAATAGTGGTGATGGTTACACATTGTGAGTGTACTTAACACCACTGAATTGTACACTTAGAAATAATTTAAATGATGATTTTATGTTACATATATTTTACCACAATTTTTTAAAAAGCTATTACAGTAAAAAGTTTTCCATAAACAGCTTGACAGTTCATGACCAGATACTAGGCATGAAATTTTAAGATTAACCAAATTCATGACCTAAATAGATCAATGATTCCAAACTAAAACAACTTTACAAACCCAACAAGAAAGCATATTAATTTTAAAATGGAAAGAGAGATTTGAACATCCACTCCAAAGGTAAACAACTGGCACATAAAAGGATGCTCAATATCATTAGTCACTAGATAAAAACAAATTATATACCACAATGATATACCACTACGCACCTTTATATGGCTTAAATTAAAAAGACTGGCAACAGCGAATGTTGGTAAAGACGTGGAAGAACTGCATTTCTCATACACTGACAGTAAGAATGTAAAAATGATACTATCATTTTGGGAAAATGTTTGGCAGTTTCTAAAAAATTTAAGCATACACTTAATACATAATCCAACCATTCCATTCTTAGGTATTTTCTCAAGAAAAATGGAAAAATATAACCATACCAAGATTTACCCATGGGTGTTCACCGCAGTTTTATTCACAATAGCAAAAAATTGGTAACAATCCACATATCCATCAATGATAAATGAATAAACAAATTTTGGTAGTTCCATACAATGGAATACTGTTCAGTAAAAATAAGGAATGAACTATTGATACATGTAACATAGATAAATCTCAAAATAATCAGACTAAATGAAAAGTCACAAGAAAAGTACATAACGACCAATTTATATAAAATTTTAGAAAATGCAAACTATAATACATACAGTGACAGCAAGCAAATCAGTTGTTTGGAGATAGGGGAGGGGGCAAGAGGAGAAAGAAGAGATGAAAAAACAGGATTAAAAAGGGACATAAAAAACCTTTGAGGGTGATTACAGTGATCGATTCACAGTTGAATATATATATAAAAATTTATCAAATTGTACACTTTAAATAGGTATAGATTGTATGTCAATTACAACTCAATAAAGTAGTTTTTTTAAAAGATGTCAAGGTGAACTGACATGGCTCACTTTACATACAATAAAGAGTTGCCAGTCTTACAGGGAAGGAAACAGGTAACAGGTTGTTCAGTGAGCCTGCCCCAGGTCACAGAACTAGTAAGAAGAAAAACCAGAATTCAAATCCCAGACTGTGTAGTAACAAAGCCCTTTCTCTTTACACTTATTTTGAAGAAAGAGAAGCAAACACATGTGCAGAGATCCATTCAACAAATATTTATTATATGTCAAGCACTATTCTGGGCTCTGAGAATACAGCAGTGAACAAAAGATATAAAAATCCTTGTACTCATAGAGTTTAAACATTCTGGGAGTAGACAGGTCATAAGCAAAGGTAAATGGTATATCAGATAGTCAATGAGATAGTCAAATGCTACGAAAAAAGTAAAATAAGGAGCTATGGAATGAGTGGTTCAATGTTTAAAAGTAGAAATGTCTGAAGGAAGATACTATAAAACAATGTAAAGACATAGTTACTAATGTGAAAAGCACATGTGAGAACAAAGGCAATTAAATGATTTGGTTGGTCTTAAAAAAAATAAAAAGTTAGGGAAGAGGAAGATACATTGATAGACTGATTTCAACCTAATCAAAAAAAAAAAGAATTTAATGCAATTCCTGGGTATTTATCTGTGCTACATAAAGAAAAGTGGTATCACTTCCCATAACAGGTCAGTGAGACAGTAAGGCAGTAAGATAATACAAAAAAAAAAAAAAAACTGCAAGAGCTGTGTCTTGGAGAACACTGCTATATTTTAAATGAGGTATACCTAAATCTAAATAAAACTCCCAAAAACTCAAATGGAAGATGACTCAAACGTTAGTACAATTTCCACAGCACACAATATCAACCTGTTGCTTATTTATCTGGAAAACTGCCAGTAGGTATTAGCATAATTACAGAGAATTGTTTCTGTCTGGAACTACAAAAGAATATAACCTAGGAAAAAGACTGAGCAATCATACACTGAGATCTGAAATATGACAGTTTATGACTATTGAGGCTAAGTCACAAACCTAGCAAATTAATACAAAGAAGCTCATTAGGCACAGTAGATAAAATGAAAACAGTAAAATAAAGTTATATTTTATTTAAGGCAGGAAAACAACCTGAAATTTTCAATTGTGATTTGGAAATAATCCCTCACTGTAACTGACTGCAAAAAGGGCCAACGCTGCCAAAATGCTGGGCGTCAAAGGATGAACTTAATCTTCATCTATAACAGGAAAAAGGATAAAGTCTCTAAATCACTTTCTTTTTTTCCATTATAACCTAATTTCACAGCTCAACCACAGAAATTTCCCCTAGAATATTTGATAAAAGTTAAGGCCATTCCTTAAGAAACATGCACATAAATTCATTGAAGTCCATGGAAAACAGAGATTGATTTCTAAAAAGATTGCAAGCATTAAGCACTTTGATCTTAAATTCTGGTTCAACCATTCACAATACAGGGTTTCATTGTTCTTTACAGAGAAAACTTCTTCAGATCCTATACTCCACTGGCATTAGTATGAAGCCTCCCAGGACAGACAAAGTGAATCACTGGATTTGTTAGGTTGAGAGTGTTAAAATCACTGCTCTCTCTGCTCCAACATATAGTTGGGCCATAAAATTTAAATATTCAAATTCCAAAGGAAGATAGCCCAACACAAGCAGGTAATTTCACTTTCTGCTAAAACCTAACTAAAACCATAGTTAGGTGGAATGCATCATCAAGATGATGACAGAATAGGAGTTTCCAGGATTCATCCCCTCATGGAAACATCAATTTGAACAATCATCCAAGCACAAAAATACTTTCCTAAGAGCTAACAAATGCAACTGAGAGATTACAGCACCAAGATGGAGCACAGAATAAGAGAAGATGCACTGAAGAATATAGGACAGTTTCACAACACCACCCCCTCCCCAAAGCCTGCACATCACAGAGGGAGATACCCTATTCACACTGCAAATTCCAGCACAAGGCCTGCCCCAGTAAACCCTGCCATCAGTCTGGCCCACGTGGACCAAGGCTCCAGGCCAGTCATCATGGACCCAGGCTCCACGACCATGCCAGCACCAGGCCAGCACGTGCAGACTTAGGCCCAAGGCCTTCCTCGGTGACAGGTTAGCCCCTGTGGACTCAGGCTCCAGGCTGGTATCCACAAAACCAGGCTCCATGTCAGCCCCTGAAGACCTATTGGCCAAGCCAACCCTGATGCAAGGTTAGCTCCCATGGACTCAGGCTCCAGGACAGCCTCCACAAACCCAGGCTCCAAGCCATCCTCTAAGGACCCAGTTGCCAGGCTGGCCTCTGGGAACTCCAGCACCAGGTCCCCAAGGATTCTGGCTCCAGATAAACACCCACAGATTCAGTCTCCAGGCCAGCACTCACATATCCAGGCTCCAGTCCTGCCCCTAAGGACCAGGGCATTGGGCCAGTCTCTTCAAAGCCAGAGGCCAGGCAGACACATCTGCCAACCAAACCACCAGGACAGCCCACCCAAGGACTATAGCAGCAAGCCTGCCTGCAAAACCTGCTAGCTGATCTGCCCAGAATCTCTAGACAGACAGACTGGTGAAGGGTTTGCCCTGCCAAAAACAGCCTATAAATATTAAAAGAGGTGCCTACCTCTTCAAATGCACAGACACCAATGCAAAGCCAAAAGGATCTTGTATAATCAGGGAAATAGGACACTACCAGGTAACAA
Source organism: Avahi laniger (assembly GCA_963575035.1). Taxonomy (NCBI): domain Eukaryota; kingdom Metazoa; phylum Chordata; class Mammalia; order Primates; family Indriidae; genus Avahi; species Avahi laniger. Next base: position 5,065 of record CAUYSK010127937.1, read on the forward strand.
AATATTAATAAATCACCAGTAACTGATCCTAAAGAAATGGAGATCTACAAACTACCATAACAATTCAAGGTAAGTGTCTTAAAGAAGCTCAGTGAGCTATAAGGGTACACACACAACCAAATGAAATCAGGAAAACAATACATGAATAAAAAGAGAAGTTCAGCAAGGAGAATCCAAAAAAAAGAACCAAACAGAAATTCTGAAGAACACAATGAAGTGAAAAATTCCAGAGAGCACAGTGAATAAAGCAGAAGAAAGGATCACTGAGCTCAAAGACAGTATTCAGTCACAGAACAAAAAGAAAAAAAAGAATGAAACGAAGTGAAAAAAGCCAAGGGACCTTATGCGATACCACCAAGTAAGCTAATATGTGCACATATGGGAATTCCAGAAGGAATACAGAAAAAGAAACAGGGAGGAAGTTTATTTTTTAAAAAACAGTGAGAGAAAACTTCCATCATCTGGAGAAATGAACATCCAGATCTATAAAGCCCAAAGAACCCCATATATATTAAACAGATCATCATTGAGATACATTATAATCAAATTCTCAAAAGTCAAAAGAAAAAGAATACTGAAAGCAACAAGAGAACAGCACTCATCACATATAAGGCATTTCCCAATAAGACAATCTGCAGATTTCTCAGCACAAAACTTGCAGTTCAGGAGAGAGAAGAAAAAAATGATTGAAGTGCCAAAAGAAAAAAAAAACCTGCAGGAAATAATACTATACTCGGCAAAGCTGTCATTCAGAAACAAGAAGAGTTAAAGATGCTTCCAAACAAAACCTGAGGCAGTTCATCATCACCAGACCTACCTTACAAGATATGCTAAATGGAGTTCTTCAAAGTGAAACAAAAGGATACTAACAACTTCAAAACATATTAAGTACAAAACTCACAGTAAAGATAAGAATATAATCAAACTCAGAATACCCTAATAATGCAATGGCACACAAATCACTTTTAATTCTAGCATAAAAGTTCAAAGATGAATTAAAAATAACTATAACTACAATAATTTGTAAATGAATATGTAATATCAAAAGATGTAGGCCGGGCGCAGTGGCTCACGCCTGTACTCCTAGCACTCTGGGAGGCCCAGGCGGGTGGATCGCTCAAGGTCAGGAGTTCAAGACCAGCCTGAGCAAGAGCGAGACCCCGTCTCTACTAAAAAACTAGAAAGAAATGATCTGGACAACTAAAAATATATATATAAAAAATTAGCCAGGCATGATGGCACATGCCTGTAGTCCCAGCTACCTGGGAGGCTGAGGCAGAAGGATCGTTTGAGCCCAGGAGTTTGAGGTTGCTGTGAGTTAGGCTGATGCCACGGCACTCTAGCCCAGGCAATAGAGCAAAAAAAAAAAAAAGATGTAAACTGTGACATAAGATGTGGGGGGAAAAGAAGTTACAGCGTAGTTTGCATTTTGGGTTTTTTATTTATTTTGTAAATGACAAATAAAAATTTCATGTATTAATATTTATTGTGTATAATATGTTGCTTTGAAATATGTATACATCGTGGAATGGCTAAATCAAGCTAATGAACATACACATTACCTCACACACTTATCTTTTGTGGTGAGAACACTTAAAATCTATTCTCTTAGCAATTTTTAAGATACAATATATTATTATTAATTATAGTCACCATGTTATGAATGTAGAACTTTTATATGCAGTTACGTTGTTACTACCTGTAAATAAACTGTTATAACAGTAATACGTTTAAAATAAGCCTCATGCTACCACAAAGCCAAAACTGATAGTAGATTCATTTAAAGAAAGGAATAAAAGCATACCACTAACAAATCCCCAAATCACAATGGAAGACAGAGAGAAAGCAAAAAACAAAGGAACTACAAAAGTCAAAACAATTAATAAAATATCAATAGTAAGTACTTACCTATTGATATTACTTTAAATGTAAATGGATTAAATTCTCCAATCAAAAGACACAGAGTGGCTAAGTGGATAAAAATCCATGATCCACCTATATGCTGTCTACAAGACACTCAATTTAGACTTAAGAACACACATAGCCTGGAAGTAAAGGGATAGAAAAAGATATCCCATGCAAATGAGACCAAAGAGCAGGGGCAGTTACATCATACGAAATACAGAAACTGTCAAAAGAGACAAATATGGTCATTATATAACAACAAAGGGGTCAATTCATCAAGAGGGTATAACAAAAATAAATACAGATGCATCCAACATCAGAACAGCTTAATATTCTACATTAAGGTAAAGCAAATAGTAATAGAGCTAAAGGGAAAAGACAGCAATACAATAATAATAAGTGGCTTCAATACACCACTTTCATCAATGGATAGACCATCCAGAAAAAAAAATCAATAAGTAGACTGGGACAACACTACAGACCAAATGGACTAAATAGAGATATATATACAGAACATTCCATCCAACAGCAGCAGAATACACATTCTTTTCAAGTGCACAGAACATTCTCCAGGATATACTATATTTTCGGCCACAAAACAAGTATTGATAAATTTAAGAAGACTGAAATAATATCAAGTAATTTTTCCTTTTTTTTTTTTTTTTGTATAAACACGGTCTCACTGTGTCTGCCAAGATGGAGTGCAGTGGCATAATCATAGCTTACTGAAACTCTGAACTCCTGAGCTCAAGAAATCCTCCTACCTCAGCCTCCCAAATAACTGGGACTACAGATGTGAGCCACCACACTTAGCTAATTTTTTAATCTTTTTGTAAAAACACAGTCTTGCTATGTTGTCCAAGCTGGTCTCAAACTCCTGGCCTCCAGTAATCATCTTGCCCTGGCCTCCTAAAGTGCTGGAATTACAAGCATGAGTCACCATATCCAGCCATATCAACTATTTTTGTCTAACCACAATGGTATGGAACTAGAAGTCAGTAATAGGAGAAAACTGGAATATTCACAAATATGTGGAAATTAAAGAACAACCAATGGGTCCAAAAAAAATCAAAAGGTATATCAAAAAAAATCTTGAAACCAAAAAGAAAATGGAAACACAATGAACCAAAACATATGGGATACAGCAAAAGCTGTAAGAGGAAATTTTTAACAATTTCTACATGAAGATAAAAGAAAGATCTCAAATAAAAACCAAGATTTATACCTCAAGGAAATAGAAAAGCAAAAACATACTAAGCCAAAGGTTAGCAGAAGGGAGAAAAATATAAAAGTCAGAGTAGAAATAAATGAAATAGAGACTAGCAAAAAAATTTAAAAGATCAATGCAACTAAAGGTTGGTTTTTTTGAAAAAGATAAACAAAATATACAAACCTTTAGCTAGACTAAACAAAAAAGAGAGAAGACTCAAATAAAGTTATATATAAAAGTGGAGACATTACAAGTGATACCACAGCAATACGAAAGATTGTGAGAGACCTACTATGAACAATTATATGCCAACAAATTTTATAACCTAGCAAAAAATGGATAAATTTAAAAAATATACAACCTACCAAGGCTGAATCATGAAGAAATACAAAATCGGAACACACAATAACAATTAAGGAAACTGAATCAGTAATCAAGAACCTCCCAACAAAGGAAAGTTCACGACCTTATGGCTTCACTGGTGAACTCTATCAAACATTTAAAGAAGAATACCAATCCTTCTCAAACTCTTTTAAAAACTGAAGAAGAGAGAATACTTCCAAATTCATTTTATAAGGACAGCATTACCATGATACTCCAAGAAAATTGCAGACTAATTTCCCTGATGAATATAGATGCAAAAATCTTTAACAAAATACTAGCAATCTGAATTCAATAGCACAATTTAAAAAAATCATATATCATGATTATATGGGATTTATCCCTGAATTATGAGAATGGTTCAACATACACAAATCAATAAATGGTGATATACCACATTAACAGAATGAAGGATAAAAATCATATGATCACCTCAACAGATGCAGAAAAAGCATGTGACAAAATTCAGCATCCTTCATGATAAAAATTCTCAACAAATTAGGAATAGAAGGAATGTACCTTAACATAATAAAGGTGGTACATGACAAGCCCACAGCTAATATCATACATAACAGTGAAAAGTGGAAAGCTCTTCCTCCAAGATCAGGAACAAAACAAGGATGCCCACTCTTGTCACTTCTATTCAACATAGTACTAGAAGTACTACTCAGAGCAACTAGGCAAGAGAAAGAAAGAAAAGGCATCCAAATCAGTAAGGAAAAAGTAAAACTGTCTCTGTTTGCAGATGATATGATCTCATATACAGAAAACCCTAAAGACTTAACCAAAAAATATCTAGAGCTAATAAATGTATTCAGTAAAGTTGCAGGATACAAAACCAACATACAAAAATCAGTAGTGTTTATATTAATATACTAACAATGAACTACCTGAAAAAGTAGTTAAGAAAACAATCCTATTTACAACAGCTACCAAAAGAATACATGGGAATAAATTTAACCAAGGAGGCGAAAGATATCCACAATGAAAACAAAACACTGATAAAATAAATTGAGGACACGAATAAATGCAAAGACAATCCATGTTTATGGTCTAAAAGAATTAATATTGTTAAAATGTCTATACCACCCAAAGTGATCTACAGAGTGAATGGAATCCCTATCATGATTCCAATAAGATTCTTCAGATAAACAGCAATTCATATGTAACCACAAAAGATCCCAAACAGCCAAAAAGCTATCTTCAGCAAAAAGAACAAAGCTGGAGGCATCACACTACCCTATTTGAAAACCTACTACATGGGAGTGGGGACGAGGGGATGAGGGGATGCGTATATTCACACCTAATGGATGTGGTGTGCACCGTCTGGGGGATGGATACACTTGAAACTCCAACTCAGGTGGGGAAAAGGCAGGTATGTAACCTAAACATTTGTACCCCAGTAATATGCTGAAATAGAAAAAAAAAAGAAAAGAAAAGAAAAGAAAAGAAGAAAACCTACTACAAAGCTATAGTGTCAAAACAGCATAGTACTGGCAAAAAAACAAACAGACCAACTGAAGAGAATAGAAAGACCAGAAAACAATCCATCCAATTACGGCCAATGGATTTTTAACAAAGATGCTGAGAACATATATCAGGAGAAGGATAGTCTCTTAAATAAATGGTGCTGGGAAAACTGGATATCAACATACGGAAGAATGAAATTAGACTTTTGTCTCAGACCATATTCAAAAAGCAACTCAAAACAGATAAAAGACTTAAACATTAGACCTGAAAGTACAAAACTACTAGAAAAAAAATCATGGAAAGCTCAATGACACTGGTCCAAGCAAGGATCTTTTGGATATTAATTCCAAAAGCACAGGAAAACTAAAGTAAAAATACGCAAATGGGATTACATCAAACCAAAAATCTGCACAGCAAAGGAAACAATCAACAGTGTGAACAGACAAACTATGGGAGAAAGTATTTGCAAACCATACACCCCTCCAAATAAGGGGTAATATCCAAAACATATAAAGAACTCAAACAAATCAATAGTAAGAAAATGATCTGATTTCAAAATGGGCAAAGCCTGAATATACATTTCTCAATGGAAAACATACAAATAGCCAATAGCATGTGAAAAAATGCTTCGACATCACTAAAAATCAGAAAAATGCAAATTAAAACCACAATGATATCACCTCACACCTGTTAGAATGGCTATTATAAAAAAGATGAAAGGTAAGTTGGCAAGGATGTAATAAAAGGGAACTCTCGTGTACAGCTGATGGAAAAGTAAATTAGTATAGCTATTATGGAAAACAGTATAGAGGTCCCTCACAAAATGAAAAATGGAACTACATATAAAATAGCAATCCAACTACTGGGAAGCCATCCCAAGAGAATAAAATCAATATGTCTAAGAGACACCTGCACACCCATGTTCACTGCAGCATTATTCACAATAGCCAAGATATTTAATCAACCCAAGTATCCCCCATTGAATGAATGGATAAAGAAAACAGAATCCTGTCATTTGCAACAACATGGATGAACCTGGAGGACATCATATTAAGTGAAATAAGCTAGGCACAGAAAGACAAATAGCACATAATCTCACTTATTTGTAGAATATAAAAAAGTTGAACTCATAGGAGCAGAGAGTAGAATGGAGATTACTAGGATCTTGGGGGCAGCATGGATGGGGATACAAAATTTCAGCTAGAAAGGAGGAATAAGTTCAGGAGACCTCCTATACAACATGGTGACTATAGTCATAGTTAATAACAATGTACACCATAAATATATACAATTTTATTTGTCAATTAAATATCATGTATGTGTACACAGTATATATATTTTTAAAATTTGAGAAAGTTTTCTTAAAATAAAAGAAAACCTAAATCTACATATTAAATTGGTCCACCATGCACTTGGGAAAATTGGCCCACTAAGACAAACTTTGAGAAATGTCCTAGAAAAGCTACTGGACTTTAAAGATAAAGAGAAAATCCTCAAGGTATCCAGGCCAAAAAAAGAAAAAGAAAAGCACAAAAAGATGTAGACAAAGATAACAAACATAATTCACATAGCAATTATAATAAAAATAGTATGACAAGGTTGAGATGAAACATAAGTCATATCTATAAATTCAAAATGACTTTAATCACCTGTTTTTTTTTTTTTTTTTTTTGAGATAGAGTCTCACTTTCTTGCCTGGGGCGAGTGCCGTGGCGTCGGCCTAGCTCACAGCAACCTCAAACTCCTGGGCTCAAGCGATCCTACTGCCTCAGCCTCCCAAGTAGCTGGGACTACAGGCATGTGCCACCATGCCCGGCTA
>CAUYSK010127938.1:0-18073 GCA_963575035.1 Avahi laniger
GGCAACATAGTGAGAACTTGTCTCAGAAGAAAGAAAAGAAATATCCAAAGGTGAAGAAAAGGGAGCGATGACTACTTAGGTAATTTAGATTTGACTGAAGAGTGTTGCTTTACAGAAGATAGGCAGTTGTTTCATATTGAACTTGGGCCTGTTTTGAAGGCACTTTCAGAGCCTTTGCAGTTCCAGTGACCAGATTTTCAAATAAAATGATTAGAAAATCCAAAGAATAAACAAAAGTTTTTGTGATCACCTGGGTTTCATAATGCAATAGGCTCAATTCAGAAACAGGCTACCACCACAACTCTGATTAATTCAAAAGCTTTGCTGTCCTTGTTCAATGAAGGGCTGATACCCTGCCTTCCAGTCATACCCCACTGGGAAGGAAAAGAAAACAGACATGGGGCCGAATCCCAGCCTTCACCAGCTGGTTGTGTTACCTTGGATGAGTCATTTGCATCGCTGCACCTTTATTTCCTTACCTGTAAAATGGAGACTATAATATCTGTCTTGCAGGGTATTTATGAGGGTTAACTGAGATAGTGTAAGTACGGAGCCTGGCATAGACTAGGTGCTGAAGACATCTTTGTCACCTCCCCTTGAGTTATGTAGTGTTTGTGTTGCACCCAACAGATTAGAGTTCTCACATGATCCTCTCCCCACCCCTTGACCCACACTCTTATTTCTCTGCTCTCTAGAAACCCTGGCACAGGGTCTAAGGAAGTATTTCCCAGACTTTCGCATTTCATGGGCCAGTAAAATTTTACCAAAATACTTTATCAACATGCCAATCCTAACTCTTTATTTTGCCAACTAAAGACGTAAAAAAAATACTACCCACTGTCAAACATCATTTCACCAAAGAAATTTTAATAACCCAAAGAGAATATAACCTGCAAATAAGGACTGTCCTTATCAGTGTTTCATCTCTTCCCAGAGATCACGAACAGGCCAGGGATGGCAGTAGGAACCTCTCTTTCCTAACGGGGGTTAGGATGAAAAGAAAGGTGATTGCCTTCTTCACCAGGGAAGCAGCAACCATCCTGCCCCCAGGAGAGTGCCTTTTGGGGCAGCCCCTGAGACTGGCTCAGGGGTGGGGTCAACGGCCTGTTCCTCCAGGGTGTTTCTTCAGGGACGGGGGAAGGGGGCCTCCACCCCGCCTGACAGGCCGGCTCAGCTGTTACCATTTAGGGGCCTGTGTCTGTGGTGAGCCTAGAGCTGGGAGACTTTCACCAGCCCTAAATGCCCATAAATTAAAGAGTCTGTTTTTAAACACGGGTAATGGAAAAAGACACACTGGCGAATAGGAGGGAAGGTGTGAAGCCCACTTGGGGCAGCAAATCAAATCAGCTTGTGACCTGATGCAGTGGAAAACCGAGGTAAGCGGTGTAGTAAGTTCTGTGGCTTAAGCCGCTCAGCGGACATCTCTTAACGATTCACCGTGAAGGAGGCGCTTGCCCCCAGCTCCAGTGCCGGTGGTTTGAAGAACACTTAATTTGGTTCTGTGCAACTGGGAGAACATTTAGTAAGTGACTACTAGGTATGAAGTTCTGTGTTAGGGGCAAGATATTGAGTCTTTAAATTCTGGCCAGTCTCTGTGAGAATTATTCTTTTTATAAATACAAAAATCATAAAGACCATTCGTTTGTAAACTTAAAAAACTCGGCATAGTTACAGTAATGATACCTGCACTATTGGCTGGATTCCCCAGCACTGAGGAACTCTCATAACTAGCACATTCTAGGGCAAATACGTTACCCACGTGTCTCCTGCATAGTAGAGGCATTGCAACCTCTGAGAGGGACCTGGGCCTTGAACGGAAAGGAGCTGGTATAGATAGGTTCAAAATCAGGGCTGTTACAGGGCCACACCTGCCAGGGACTGTCAGTTTGGTGTCCAAAAGGTTACAGGTTCTTGCATCTGCACTACATTCTTCCTCCTACTCTTGTGTTCCTCCTTTGGGGAGGATACTCTCTAGGCCCTAGGCCTAAATGTAGTAAGAAAAACAGGATCATCCACTGCAACCCACCCTGCTAGTTCTGGGCTTTAGAGAAGAATGCTTTTTGTGGTTTTTCTTCCCGTGGAACATTTTTCCTTAAACTTATCTTTAGAAGCCACTTGTTATTAGTGACAGGATGAGGTTGTGAGCCTGGGGGACCAGACCCAGCGAGGCCTCTAGACTTACTGTAACCTAGGCCTTAAGCTGGAAGGTGAAGGGGCTCCTTATGACCAGGTGATCATAGGTTCTGGTTGGCCACGGCCAGACTTGGTTTATACATTTGTCCTGGTGTAGTTATTGATGAGACACCCTTTCATTCTCAGAGGTGTCCCAGTGGTTTGGACAATGAATGATATGATCACCCTACTTATGATTCATGGACATAGAGCCCACCCCAATGTACCAGAGCCTGGGCAAAGTTTGGTGCCAAGGCTCTGAGTAATGACAGTGTGCGTTTGGCTAGAGTGACCCCGGTTCTACCCAAGCTCTCATGAACTCTTAGCCACTGTGGGAGGCTGGTCCAGAATTTAGGGTTTCAGAAACCTGGCCAGAAGTCTTTCCATCTCACATCAGTTGAACGTCGGGTGCTGCGAGGGTTGTACTGACAAGACCAAAAATACCACCAAACTAGAAATAGAGGTTTGGAGTGGAAGGTATAATTTCAAAGTAGAATCTTAAACCTCTGATTCGTCTCTTGACCAATCTTCTCTAGCAAACACATAATCTGCCAACTTGAGAAAGAGAAGAATTAAACAGTACAGTAGAATGAGGCTGGACTTGGAGTCAGAATTGGGTGTGAAGCCTGCTTGCACCGTTATGGTGCAACCATGGACTAAGGCAAGTCAAGTCACCTTTCCCAGTGGTTTCATGTGTTCTATGAGGACAAGCATAACTTTTTCTCACGTTGGTGGTGGTGAGTATTTAGATATGCTGTTGCTATATGGAGCCTGTTAGATCCACTGAAAAGTTCAATTTTTCTTTCTTACTCAAAGCTTTGAGGAAAAGAGAATAAAGGGTCGACTAGATTGATGTTAAGAATGAGGATGAATGTTTTTTAAAAAGTACTATCGGTAAGTGGCCTTTCTCCAGCGAGGAGGTAACGGAGTAGCTGGACCCCAGGAGAGGAAGAGTATCCCTGGACAGTTGCAGTACTGTGTGGCCATCATGGGTGGGTCACCAGGTCAGGATGGTGGGTTACAGGAAGGTGTGAGGGGCCGACCCAATAATCGTTGGGTTGTTTTGAGGTCTAAATGAGTGTGTGTGAGCATGTATGTATGTGTTCTGCACCTGTCCGTCTCTCACCAAAATATTCTTTTTCACTCTCTGACTGAATTCCGAATGTTTCTTTTCCTCTCCTTCACCATGTTTTTTCTCTCCTCTAGAACTTCTAACGTTCTGTTCTCTCTTCCTAGACATCTCTTTGACTGCCTCTCCTGTCTGACTGCCTCTCCTGTCTGCTATTCTTTTTTTTTTTTTTTTTTTTTGAGACAGAGTCTCACTTTGTTTCCACGGCTAGAGTGCCGTGGCGTCATCGTAGCTCAGTGCAGCCTCAAACTCCTGGGCTCAAGCGATCCTCCTGCCTCAGCCTCCCGAGTAGCTGGGACTACAGGCATGTGCCACTATGCCCGGCTAATCTTTTCTATATGTATATTTTTAGTTGTCCAGATCATTTCTTTCTATTTTTTAGTAGTGACGGGGTCTCGCTCTTGCTCAGGCTGGTCTTGAACTCCTGACCTTGAGCGATCCACCCGCCTCGGCTTCCCAGAGTGCTAGGATTACAGGCGTGAGCCACCGCACCCGGCCTCTGTCTGCTATTCTTCGTCCAACTTAAAATGTCATGTCTTCTGAGAAGCCTTTTCTAATTCTCCAAGCCTAGGTTAACAGTGCCCCTTCTAGATGTTCATTCCCTGACATAGCAATTATCCAAAGCATCTATAGTCCTTAATGTAACTTAAATCATCCGTAGCATTTATCACATTGGATAACAATTGTCTCTTTACCTGTCAGCCCCACTCCTGCTAAACCGTCCACTCCATGAGGGCAAGAACCTGTCCGTCTGGTTCATCACCTTTGTATCTCCAGTACCGAGCTCAGTGCTGGACTCATTAACACACGCACCAAAATACGTATCAGTATCTCCTAAATAAATGAGTGGGTGAATACAGGCTAATCAGGAAATTCTCTCCCCAGGATTAAGCTTAGTTGATAAGTGTGTCCCCACTTCAGTATCATATGTGGAATAGATTCTTGCTAATTCTCACATTATATATTATTTAAATACCAGGAATCTGGAATTTCAGAATTCACTTCTGATTCTTCAGATAGCTTTTTGATTTTCACTCTAAGCTCTGGTTTTCCTCATGAGTAAAAACAGAGTTGGAAAATTGCTTTGAATTACTTTTATACGTGTTTATGGTATTTCGCACAACAGCTTCTGCAGGAGCTCGGTTTTGTCCATAGTAGCAAAGGCATAGCAGTGGGAATGCTTCCAGAGAATCTCTGTACAGTGAGGAAAGTAGGGTAGATTAATGGAGTCATTAGCAATTCAAAATCTTCTATAGAATTATATATAGTGCTTCATGGTTGAACTCATATCTTTCTTCCTTCATGAAGTCCCCTCCAGAACATTCTAGGCCATGGTAATCTTGTCTTGGTTGAACACCTTTCAGACATTTTTGTTTGTATTACTTACTCCTTTCTTCAGTCATCATTGTATACCATCATTGATTTTTCCTGTGTATTTGTCATGTATCCTCAGCTAAAGCACAGACTTCTGGAGAACAGGGACTTCCTCTTAAGTGTCTTTCACTACCTCTTAGCATAAAGCACAGCTTTATGTATTAATACTAAATGAGTGTTCAGTAAATTTTTATGAATAGTCAAATATTAAAATCTGTAGATTATAATCAGTGAAAAGATAAAACTGACCTCGTTTTTCTTTTTCTTTTTTTCTTTTTTTTTTTTTTTTTTTTTAGACAGAGTCTAACACTGTTTCCCGGGCTAGAGTGCCAAGGCGTCAGCCTAGCTCGCGGCAACCTCAAACTCCTGGGCTCAAGCAATCCTCCTGCCTCAGCCTCCCAAGTAGCTGGGACTACAGGCATGCCCCACCATGCCTGGCTAATTTTTTCTATATATTTTTAGTTGTCCAGCTAATTTTTATTTTTATTTTTTTCCAGTAGAGACGGGGTCTTGTTCTTGCTCAGGCTGGTCTTGAACTCCTGACCTCGAGCGATCCTCCTGCCTCGACCTCCCAGAGTGCTAGGATTATAAGTGTGAGCCACCATGCCCAGCCCCCTCATTTTTAAAAAACATGCAAAGAAGACTAGAAGGTAACATAGCAAAATGCACAAGCTGAACCATGTTTGAATAGTTGATTATGGGTAACTTTTATTTTCTGTAATTGTCTAGATCTTCCACTTTTTCTATAGTCGTCTGTTGTTATTAATAAATGTTGTTATTTTTTAAAAGAAGGTAATCTTGTGCCCTATTTAGTGTCAGGAGTCAGAGCCATACCTTGATGGCAGGTGGGAACAGATATAGGGCTAAACCTCCTCATCGCAGCAAAGTTGATCCATTTGTTAGGATGCTCAAGCTGAGGTGGTGCCAACTGCATTCTTTTGGTGGAAATTTGAAAAGATTTTGTCTGGAAAAGCAGTTAAGGGCAGTGCTGCCATGGTGTATTTTTGGAAGCTACACTTAAGAACTGGGAAGTTACATAATGCTGAGAAATTAAGATGATAAACCAATTTTCTTTAAAAATTCCTTAGAAATATTTTTGTAGCAATTTTGTGCAATCCCCCCTTATTTATCCTAAGCATATCCTTAGGTCTTTGAGACTGGACTTCATGGGAAATATTTTCTGATGGTTTCTATGAAGTTGGACAGATAGGATGCTAACAGGTGGGCTCTGATAGCTTTATTGAGCCTTTCTCAGGTCACTTGTCACCTCACTTGCATTATCTCATTTAATCTTCACAGCAACCAAAGGAGGCAGGTACTGTTACTTTTTGAATTTCACAAAAGAGGAACCTGCTAACTGACAGAGGTTAATTAATTTGCCAAAAGTGACCCAGCACAGTAAGGGGCCAGGCCCCGTGCTGAGTATCTGGGACATCCCTGGCCCTCCGCTGGGCACGTGATGAGATGTGGCCCACGCTTTCAAGAAGCTGATGGCCTCTTTCGGGAGAGAGAATACAAAGAGGGGAGAAAACCGTGTGATGAAGACTCGGGCAACGTGCTGGGAGCATGGAGGAAGCAAGAGCTAGTCAGGCCCCACGGCCCGGGGTCCAGCCAGCCGCCTTCGTCCTCCCGCCCTGGCCCCCCAGCCGCTGTGTTCTTGTCTGTCCTTGTCCACACCGTGCCCACCCTCCCTAACGTCAGCAGGTGGCGGTGGCCTCTCCTGCCTGTTGCTCCACTCCTGCTGCCCGCTGCAGCTATTAACAGTTGTGATTCTCATTTATGTGTCCTGAGTCTGTGCCCAAAAAATCATCACTTCTATACATTATTTCATTCATTCCTCACAACTACAGTGCGAGGTAGGAATTATCATCCCTGCTTTGCAGATACAGAAGGTGATGTTTTGAGAGCTCAGGGAATATGTTCAGATGGATAGTCAGGAAGTGATGGGCCTAGGACTTAAGTCCTGTTGTGTCCGATTCCTAACGCCCGTGACTTTACCTTGCTGTAGATGCCATCATACACATCTTTATTGGGCCCACACTACCCATCCTGAAAGATAAAATGCTGCACTCACATGGGAGCTTTCCTGGTGTCTCCCACACCAGCACTCTCTTGGCCCACGTTGGCCACCCTCCACTGCTCCTTTGCTTCGTGGTGATCGGGGCCCTGTCCACGTCCTGTTGGACCATGGGCCCTCTGGGGTGCGCTGGGATGCCCCAAGCACTGTGAGTGCAGTAGACACTCAGTACCTATGGGACTCTGCAACACGGAGGATTTCTGGCGTACATCCATTACTGAGTGGCTCCAGGTATGGTTGTGAAGAGAAATTTAATTTCGAAATTCCAAAGAACCAGGTTATTTTTCTATTTCCTGCCTTCTTCTCTTAGACTTCATGAGGGGGAGGTTCGGTTGGTATTTGAAAGCTCCAGCTGCAGTTTTCATTTCACTTTTAAAACAACCAATAAGTTTTAGTAACTCTCCTAAAGAAGTCTCAGGTGCCAGATAAGAAGAGGTGCTCAGCCAAGAGTTGCAAATGCTGGAAAACAGTGCCATGTGTTAGAGGCACTGGCCCTGGTACAGTTGGAGCAGAAATGCGGTGTCACCATTAAGCAGCAGCTACCTTTCCCCACTGCCGCTTTCGTGGTGTGAACGCGACGAGCCTGGGCTGAGAAAACATTTGAAGTTTTCTAAAGGCTGCAAAATTGAGAGATGGTAGTAATATTAATATGCATGTCAGTGTTTGCTTTGGGGCCACCCAAGTGTCGTGATACTTGTAACCACAAGATGTCAGTGTGGTATCAGTCCTGGGTGTCACAGAATTAAACAATTTCTGAATCCTCAGAGGGAGACACGGGGGAGGACCCTGGCTTGCGGGGTCCACTTCCTTGCGCACCCGTGTTACCCCACAGACTGCATTTCCTGTCACTTGTTGTCCCTGTGCAGTTTCCCATTGGCTCACAGCTCATCAGGAGGCCTTTCTTACTTCTCTCTCTAAACTTAAATACTCTCTGAACTTCAACTTATGTCACAAATAACCTCAGGAATCCACCATTCTGATGTTTATCTAGGCACTCTACTTTAAAATTTGCAAAGGGATATAAGTTAGGACATGGTTTTATCTCTTATCTAAGGAGGGTTTTAAATAGTTCAGGATGAGAAAAAAACGATGCTCCTGATAAGAACAATACTAGTAAACTATTTTGGAGTTTTGTTTTTTTTTTTTTACCTTTTTTGGCAAAAGCTTAACTTGTGGGGAAAAAGGCTGGAACTCACATTAGCCAAGCAAAACAAGCACAAGAGGGGACGTGGTGCTCAGGGAAGAACATGTATGTATCTGTTGAGGCTTTCAGGTGCAACATACATAAGCTCATTTAGCTCTCGTAGAGAGGTAGGTATATTACACCCATTTTTCTGGTGAAGAAAGATAAAATACTTTACTAGTTAGTTAGATACTAGCTAGTAAACTAGAGGCCTGGATTTGGACTCGGGTCTGTTCATCCCCAGAGCCTGTGACTTCCACCCCCGCAAAGGCTGGTAGCGTTACTCTTATTCGAATGTCTGTCTCATAAACAAACCAAGGAGGAGCCTTAAGAATCCATTCAGACATCCGTTCAGTCTGAACAGTATCCACCTGGAGTCCTGTTTACCCGGAAGATGCCATGTTGTGAGTAATACAAAGACCTATTACCTGTATTCTCTGCCCTTCGGAAGCTAAATAAAGTCAAGGAGGGGGCTGGAAAAAGTCATGTACGTTACGTACAGGTCAATATAAACCAATCTGAGGGTGGTGACAATTCCTTGGAGTGGATGGAGGGCTAGCAAAGCAGAAGGGAGGGGGCTCCAGGCCCTTCTGTGTGTTTCGTTCCTTCTGTGAGCTGCTCCTGAGATCAGCCTTCAATAAATCTGCTAAATGAAAAAAAGAGTGTTGCTAAGGTCGCTCCTGCCCTGACACTCTGTGATTCTAAGACGGAATATGAGAAGGGGGTATAATCCAAGCCCACAGAAGTTGCCACCCATACATGCCTTTGTAGCCCAGATGTGGTAAGATTGTGCTTAATCCTCTCTTTAGGTGGTCTGGTCCAGAGAGGACAGGTGGAAGCGAGACGGGAGGTATAGCATGGTTTGTCGGGACTGTTTCCAGTTTCCCGGCCCATGGCTTAGATGCAGAGGAGGGCAGATTTGAAGCTTCTGGAAAGATTTGGTCAGGAAAATAGCAAAGGGCTTCTGGAATATAACTTTAGAAGCACTGTGTCAGTGTGAAGAACTTGGCAAGGATAAACAGAGGAGCCACAAGGAAGACTGAACATTTGAAAAATAAGACCTGAGAGGAGAGGTTAGAGAAACAGGGGTTATGTAACCTGGAGCTCCTCAGAGGTGACTTTGGCAGGCTTCTTCAAGAACAGGACTCTCAGTATCTCAGCACAGAGAGCAATGACTGGCTCTTTCTGTCCCTATCAAGTGAGGACAGACTCCAACCGAACCACGAAAATTTTAGATTTGATCTGTGGAAAAGTTTCCCCCTGCCAGCAGCTGTGAAATGTGGAATACATCATGGAGAGAAGTTTATAGAATTTTCTCTTTTTCCTGTCTTTAAAAAAAAAAAAATGGAATACAGTAGAACCTTTTTATAATTATGCTAGAGGACAGGCTTAATTTTTCACTATAGAATATGCCATATCAGAACATGATTGGTCGGGAAAATAACAGGTTTCATAGAAGAGTTGAATCATGTTAATTGTAATAATGAGTTCTGGATAGGATGGCCGTGTAATTTTTCCTTTAATCTGCAACACTTTGGAGAGTGAAATGGCTATTAATTATTAATGGCTATTAATTATTACTCTGGGACAACAAACATAAAATGGCATTGTCTCTGACACGCTGTGACATGTGATCACCCTGATTCTGGGCCTGTCTTGTCAGAGTGATCTTAAAATATAAATCTCATGTTCTCTCCTGCTTGGATTCTTCTGTGGCTTCCCATTGCACTTAAAATAAAACCCACACTCCCAACAGTGGCCCACGAGGGCCTGTGGGAGCTGGCTCCTGCCCCTCCCTAGCCTCATCCTACACTAACATGGTCCCTGGAGCATGCCCAGCATGCTCCTACCGCCAGGCCTCTGCCCTTGATCTCCTCCACCAGGAGCCTGGCTCCTCTGCCCTTGGCCCAGCCGGCTCTTTCTCCTCCTTAGGGTCTCAGCTGGAATATCACCTTCTCAGAGGGCCTTTCCCTACCTCCTGTTGTTACTCTTTTCATCTCCCTGCTTGTTTCCTTTCTGGAAATGATCACTTATCTTCTGATGTTCTTTTTCACATGTACATGTACATGTCGTGGAGGCAGGAAGTCATGGCGGAGTCATGAGTACCTAGCCAGGACGCACTGCCCAGGACACAGCTGCTTGATAACTAGGTGCAGAGTGAATGACTCACTACACGTGGCTCCACGTGGACTAATCCATCTCCTGATTTGCCTTGGTACTTGAAAGGCCAAAGCTTCTAAAATATGAATCAGCTGCATTACATAAGTTCTTTCATTCAACAGAATTGGTTGAACATCTACTGTGTGCATAATCCTATGCTAAATGAAACTTAAAACAGCCAGTGTCCTTAGAGAACATAGAGTGTCTAGCTGAAGAGGCAATAAAGAAATGTTAACCCAGTTAAATAACAGCATAAGCTAAGTGCCAATTAAGGGACCAGGACAATTGTCACTCTATATCCTCCCTTCCCCTGATCTATTTTTCTTCCTAGTAGTAGCCACATGACATAGTAATCTTAGTAGCATATGGTTACTTATGTCCTTATTGGCCCTTTCCCTTGCCAGAATGTCAACACCACACCATAAGGGATTTTCTTTTTTGTTCACTGCTATATTTCTAGTGCCTAGAGCAGTACCTGGCACATAGTAGGTATTCAATAAATATTTGTTGCAGGAAAGAATGAATGATGCAGAAGAAAGCAGAGAACCCCTGGACTACATTTGGGACTCTGATGGGCCCTTTAGGGAGGGTTTGGGTTGGATTCCACTGTGGCGTGGAGGGAGACTGGGGGAACTGAGATAACGGCACGGGTAAGGGCTAGGAGGACCAGGGGGTACGTGTTGATGTGTTTGGTCTAGAAACAAGCCAGTAAGCTCTCAGTGCTGTTTCTTGACCTCGCAAATGATGTCCCTTGGCCCCTCTCCCCTCATCCTCACTCATTTGTTCTGGGTGAGACCCAAGGCAGAGGTGTCAGGGGAAGGCTGGCCGCCACACACATTCCTTGGTATTGGCATTAAAACAGTGGAGCGAAAATAGCCAGCCTCAGGAACGTGTGGGCAGCCGTGAATGTCCCACTATTCCAGGGATTAAAATTCAGTTTATGGGTTGTCCAGGCCTCTTAGCTCTCTTTCCCCTGAATCCCCATTCTGGCAGTTTCACCACCTGTTTTTAACTCCTTCGGAGGTCAGAAAAATGTAAGAAAGCAGTAAATGAATGGCCGTGACATCGAGAGCTCCAGGCTGGCCTCAGAAGCATTGCGCAGTCAGAGGGGCAAGGGGGAAGCGCTTTACCTCTGAGCAAACTCAGTCCAGTCCGCAGCGAGGAGGAGACGTAGGTAAATGGCCAGGCGGCTGGGGTGACAGCGTGGGCAGCCTTCCCCGTGCAGGTCAGGCCTGTGGGGCTCATAAGGTCTATATTGTCCTTAAAATGCCATTCTGTTCGAAAGAGCAGCACTCAAAGGCACCCACAGCTCAGCTACCGTTGGAAGAGAGTTAGCTGAGATTAGGGTTCTTTGGGAACATCAGTACGAAATGAAATGTCCAGGCCTGTGTGGGTGGGAAGGGAGAGGCAGAGACCTAAAGCCAGAGGGGGAGGGGCACCAAGCAAGTTCACCTCCTCACCCTTATCCTTTGGGGATAATCCCGAGAGTGGAGCGGTCTGTTCATGGCGACAGAGCTGCCAGTATAAGGAGGGCCACACAGAGAGGATCTATAGCAACCGATTGGGTGAGGGTGCGTTTCAGGCCTCGTCAACCACAGTATTGTTGTCTAAACAAGCACTGGTCCTTTTCTGGAAAAAAGGAAAAAAAATATGAATATAAATTTTTATAGTTTCAAATGATAAAATATTTTAAATTATAAAATATTGGGTAAAATATTTTAAACATACAGAAAAAAATGCAACAGACACCCTCTGTGTATCTACCATCTTTAGTAAGTGTTTCAGAGCATCAGTTCCCTAATTTTTTTAAGCAAACTTATTTTAGAATAGTTTTAGATTTATAGAATAATTACAGTTCTCATATATTCCCATGCCCAGTTTTCCCTATTACTAACATCTTATATTAGTATAGTGTATTTGTTACAGTTAATGAACCACATTGATTAACTAAAGTTCATGCTATCCGGATTTCCTTATTTTCCCCCAGTGTCCTTTTTCTGCTTCAGGATCTCCTGTTACATTTATGTCTCCTTAGGCTTCTCTTGGGCTGTCTCAGTTCAGGCCCCTAATTTTTTAAGTAGGATGATACTCTCTTCCCCACGTGGTTGTTGGAATTTCCCAAGAAAAGCTAAGCCAAGGTGCTTTGAGGACTCTAAAGCTCTGTGTCAGTATCTCTTAAGCTTTAGCTACATCAGAATTTTTAACATGGGACTTGTTAAAATGGAGGTTGCACTTCCTCCCCGCCCCCCCAGTTTCTGTTTTCAATAGGTCTGGGAGTGGGGAGAGAGCTGAGAATTTGACAAGCTCCCCGGGGGGACGCTGATGGTGCTGGTCGGGGACCACACTTTGGAACCACTGCTCCGTGTAAATGTAAGATCCGATCATTGTCCTGCGGGTGAGCCCACCATTTTTATGGCAGTCTCTTCCCAATAACAGAGTACTTTCTGGAGGCCACAATTTCCTGTTTACTTCTGCTCCAGAAACTCCTTGAAGACTGTCTCACAACCCAAAAGTATTCAGTATCTGACACGCAGATTTATCACTGCTGGCTAGAGTCCATAGGACTGATCACTAGAGATGGAGAGGGAACCCCTGCCTGTGCCATTTGTGTCACTGTTGAGTGGCCCATGTGATTAGAGGGTTACTGGGAACCAGCAACGGGTGTCCTCAGAGGAAAACCTAATGCACTTGGCATGTTCTCTATTCCTCGCTTTTGTCTCTTAAGAAAGCAATGTCTTAACTGGCAGTTGTCGAAGAAAGCATGCATTCCCCTGCGCACACCGAGTAATTTTAGTATAGCATCTATTTGGGTGGCTATTAGAAGCTTGGATTTAAACCACTGTATTTTTACAGCTGTAGAATCTAGTGCTTGAGTTCATTTAACAAGCAGCCGTGGGTTTGTTTTCTGGCCTGGGTCTGCTATTGGTTGTTTTTGGAAAATTTGATCCTGGGCCTTATTTCTAGGAAAGTGTACTGTAATTTTTATTTAGATGTTGATGGCAGTCTGTTGTTTTTGCTAGCCACACCTTAATTCTGAAAGGTTGTGGACACGTGATGGATGATTCAGGTACTTAAGCCATGAAAATTAAAGATTGCTGGTTTAATTAGAGTTGCAGTCCAAAGGGGAGATTTCCTTGGCCCTGGTCTCTCTCTGGCCAGCACTCAGGTAGGATTAAAGGGCTGCACAATCTTCCTTGCGATGTCCTTGAAAGTATTGCAATGTGGCCACCTAATCAGAGATGCCTGCAGCCCCATGTTATCACCTGTTACTATGTGTCACCTACTCAGATTACTAGTCTGCTTTGGTCTTTTGAATGCTGTTCTGGAAGTGGGCTGAGATCAGCAGCATCACCTGGGAACTTGTTAGAAATGCAGATTATGAGGCCCCATCCCGTAGAATTCCCTGCTAAATGAGAAACCCTGGGGCAGAGTCCCCACAGTCTGAGTTGTGAAAGGTCTCCAGGTGGTCCTGTTGCACACTCAAGTTTGAAAGACTCTTTTGTACTATTTTAGTGTATAACCCATCCTGAATGGCCCTCCTGTCTTTTCCCCCCGGTTTCTTCTTCAATCACTGGACAACATTCTTTTATCTGTTCAGTTGATATTTAGTGAGCAGGCTCTGTGCTAGGTCTGCTTCGAAGATGATCAGATAGGGGGCTTGTCCTGAGGGAAAAGCTTTACGCAGCAGGGGTTCTGAGCCCCTGCTGTACATTGGAATCACCTGGGGTGCATCCCAGGTGCCTCACTTTCATCCCAGATCAATTAAATCAGAATTGCTGGGGCTACAGCCAGGTTTAACTACTTTAAAAAGCTCCCGGGTTGAGGAACACTGGCCTGGTGGGAGAGAACGCCAGTCCGCCGGTTTCAAACCCTGTGGTAAGTGTGAAGACGGGGCAACTAGAAGGAGGGGAATGGAGGGTCACTTTGCCCAGGCTCACGTTGGGGGGCAAAGGAGGGGAAGTATCTGCAAAGCTTTTCTCAAAGTTTTGTTTAAAGGTAAACTAAAAGAAAGATAAAAACAGGGTTTAAATATGGAACACAAGTGATTTCAAAGCAAGGTGTGGAGGAGAATACCAGAATATGTTGCTTTCTTCTACCACACATGTAAGTCATCCTCTGTCTACGTCTCATCCCTTGGTGGCAGTGGCGAGTGAAGTGGCTGAGGCCACACCCAAGGTGGCTGGCATGTCTTTGTTCTTGCAGTCCTCCCTCCACTGGAAATGCTCTTCCAGCTTTGTCTCAAGGACCACTTACTTACACACTAGGGCTCCCGCTTCCTTCCTGTCTTTAAGAGTGTGCAGCCCACACCCTTCTGTGGCAATCCCACCAACGACAAATTTTCCTCCCAAGAATTTTAGTGTGTTCTTTCTTTCTGTCCTTTGATTAAGAGGGTTTTTGTTTATTAAAGAAGAAAAGGGAATGTTTACATAATAAATAATTCCTTATTCATGGGTCCCTCCATTTCTGATGCAGGAGGTCAGGTGGGGAGATTGAATGTGAAATATTAGCTGTCTTTGCCAATTGCTGTACCCTGTTACCATGCCGTAAGCCAGAAATAGAAGCGACCTGTTTTCAATGACAGATCAAAATTTAGTGCTGTGTTGATAGTTCAGAACGAAGATTTTTTGACACAGTGAATGAAATACGTACCAGCGCATTTCTGGTTGTGATTTAGCTGACCAAAGTAGTTCAGTTATAATTATATTATTTTTACTCCTGAAGATCATTACTCTGAATGAAAAACGCTTCGGCATCCAGACTGTTAAGATGTGGATGGTGAACATTATTTAAAACAAAAATTTCTTTCCTGGACGATGAAACAGCTTTATGGGCATGTCGAGACTAGAATATGGTTGTTAGCATTTAAAAATAAATGAAAACATGGACTTTTTTTTTTGATTTAAAAAATAAACTCAACTGTCAGTTGTTTTCTGCCTTCTGTGAGCCATCCCCTGTCCTTCGAGCCCCTTATAATGTCATGGGGAGACACGTCTAGGCAATATACAGTCGACACGAATCTGAGGGCATGAATATTATAAAAGGGCATTGAGAAAAAGGGCTGTGGGGGAGGCTAGAGGGGCTTGTTTATTATTGTTTATGAGGGGCCATGCTCTTAGGGACTGCAGTATCTGTCCATAGTAGGTGTAGGTTTGATCTGATCTCTGTAGCACTGTGTTGTGTTTTGGGCAAATATTTCCCTGGACTCTAATTACCAAGGTGTTAGTAGAACTTAAATGTCCTCTCACCCTCAGGTTTCAAAGGCTGCGTATTTATAAGGGTGGGAGACGATGTGAATGTCCGCCAAGCCGAATGGCGTTCTCATCATGACATTGCTTCCTAGCTGCCTGTAATACACGTTTGTAGTATTCAGAAATCCTTGAGTGAAGCATTTTTAAAGAGACCGAGTATGAGATTAATGTTGTCTTCTCATTATCATTGCCTTTTTGTGCAATAAAATGATTCATTGTATGAGGCATTTTAAAACCCAAAAGTTTAAACCTGGACTTCATTAGGAATCATTGGATTAAATCCGAAATGTAAACTTTCAAGAGACTATAATTGAATAGATTTAACCCGTATTTATGAAAAGGAGAAATCTCTTGGTGATTATCTTTTTTATTCTTCTCTAAGGACCTTTTTCCTAAACTCTGCAGGTCTCTTGTCTGTTGACTTGATTAATGAATATTTTGCCCACTAAAATTGGCCATTAATTATTTCCTTGGGTTGCAGCAATAATTACATCTTTCAAGTAAAATCTAATTAGCACAATAAGCAGAAAACACCCTGCCCGGTGATGTGGGATTGTGGAGAGCTAGCTAGTTACTGCCAGAGATAGCTGGTTCACCATGCAGGAGCAGCAGTTGTCTCTAGCTAGACCCCAGCAGCTGCATTTAGAGAATGTAGACTAGGTCACCCCGGAATGGGAATGTAGATGAGGCAGCTCTGTGGACACTCTTGTTAGAAAATACTACCTAGTGGCATATATTGATAATTGTGACGTCATTTAATGATTAAGAATCATATTACCTTTGATTTATTTATTGATGGCTTCAGTGATTTCAATTGTTTGCTAGCTCCTGTGTGAAGTTCTGGGGACAGAAGAGAAACAGCATGCTGGCTCTGGAGAAGCTGAGTCTGTTGGGAACATGAACACGTTAAAATGCAGTTCAGCCTTTTAATACCTGCCCGCCGAGGCAGATTCTACCATCCGTGTTCATGGAAAGCTTGGAAAGGAGGGAACCTTTGTAGTGGACTTTGGAGGATGGATCTGAGGATGACTACAGAGAAGTGTTTGAAAACAGCACGTGTTACAAGGGCGTATGAATCAGGGGCCCAAAAGTAAAAGAGAGTTAAATGCAGTGGCTATTGATAGGGCGTGGCAGGGTAAGGGATGTTGAGGTTAGGACCTAGCAGCAGGGTAAAGCCGAAGGACCAGGGAAGGCGACGCTGTTACCAGGACCTGGAGAGAGTGGCAGCCTTGGAAGAGGGGTCACATCCAGGAGCCGTGGCCCCAAGCAGAGTGTAGCAGCCGCCTCCAAAACCATGCCTAGGTGGGAGGGAGTAGGAGAACAAACACCCCACCACCCTCTCCGTCTGCCCTCTGATTTCCTACTGGTGCGTGCTGTAAGCTGAACCTAACCAGAAACCAGGAGAGTCCTGGTGAAACAGTGCTCAGTTCACAGAACAGGGCAGAGAAGGGGGAAGGGGATAATCAGAGCAAAGGCTTGGGGCGTAAACAAGATGTGTGCAGAGGATGGGAAGGAGTTAGGAGTTGCTAGAATGTAGGGGTGTGTAGAGAACTAGAGAAAGATGATTTGGAGAATTGTTTGATGGAGCCAAATTGTCAATGATCTATATTTTACCTAGGTCTTTTATCATATAAGCAATAAAGAGCTATGTGTGGGAGTGGGCTTAATGCATGACATTATTGATTTGTAATTTAGTAATCACAAATTGAATTTGAGTTTGAATTTTTTAAAATAGCCACTTGACACTCATTAGTGGGTCATAAAATCAATTTAATGTGTGGTCTCAACCATTTAAAAGATGATACGATATTATCAGGATGCATGGCATATAGTGAAGTTGAGTAATGTTTTATTGAAATTTTGTATATTTGTGTCTGTGGACGAGTGTACTGGTTATAATTTAAAATGTATTTCTTAACTGTGGATTGTAGGGAAAATGTCAGAAAAACACTGAGCTAGATTGCTGGCTGAAGTATGAAGGTACACTTAAGAGGGGAGAGCTGGATGGGCTGGCTATAGATATTCAGCCACTAACATATATATTTTTTAAAGTCTATGTTATCTCTGCATTCCTTTTTAAAGCCAAGCCATAAAGAAATGAAGATTCAATATCTGTATGGTATTGAATCCTTATCTAGAGTATTAAACTTCATCTCAAGTAAGCCAAGAAAATCCATCAGAGTGTCTGCCTTCCATTTTCTGAAACTCAACTGATAGTAACGTTTACCAAATCCCAAAAGTCTCCTGAACCTCTCTGAGGAATCTGATGTCTCATGATTACTTTGATAATGTCTATTTTACTTAAGCATGATAGAGAGTTTTGCATTTCACTTGAATGTGTGATAAAATCATTTAAATGTGTCTCAGTTTATAAATTGGAAGGCCTTCCTTTTATGCATAAAGCAAGTTAGTTGATCCCATAGTTTCTTGTGAGTCAGAATGGTTTTTAATAAACTCAGCTGAAAGCTAAAGGTTTTCTATCTCGAATGAAAAGACGTATGGCTTTTTGGAAGAACGTTTGAAGAACTTTCTGCCTGAAAGTTCTTACTCTTCCAAGAGAAAAATTGTAATCCAGGTGTATGTGCACACTCTTTAAGCTCCGGGAATAGCAAAGGAAAATAAAATCTAAGTTCTTTAAATAATTCAGGTCTCTATTTTAGTGTATAGTTTAAGCCTTCTCTTCCCACACATTATTTGCCAGAGAGGCTAAGGAATAAATATGTGGCTGC
>CAUYSK010127940.1:0-15974 GCA_963575035.1 Avahi laniger
CTTTCATTGTAGAAAATAAGGAAGAAAGAAGAAAGTTACACAAAGTGAAAATACATTCCAGAGAGAGGAACGGGTCAGTCTCCACGAGTGAAGAAAGACATTAAGGACTCCCAGGTGGTTTCCTTTTATTGGCCTGATTCAGGGGAAGGAATTACAGGAGGTGTGGGGTGTTACCAGATGATTGATATGCATGATTGTCAGGTGTTCTGTGTTTTCCTGCAGTCCCTTCCCCTGATTGATCCCCCCAGCTTTTCTGCCCCAAGGAACTGCCCTCCTGGCCTGTATCTACCACCTGTGGATTTGATCCTTGTCTAACATCCTCTATTTTGATTTACCTTTTGATTACAACGATTTTGTTATTAATTTTTTTAAGTTAATCTTGCACATACTGTATTCCCTCAGGTCGAAGGTGTCTTCGACTCACTTATACATTCCTGACAGCTTAGCTAGGTATACAAGTCTGCGTTCTTACTTTGCCCTCAAAACTCTTGTCGTTGCTTCACTGCTCATTAAATATTGCTATGGGAAACTCTGACCCCAACCTTATATTCCTCCCTGATACATTATCTGCTGGGCTTTGTTTTGTTTTGTTTGCCTAACTACACATAAAATTATTTATTTATAACTAAAGTTCAGTAACTTAACCAGGATATTTCTGAAGGTGATTCTGGAGCATTCTGCATCTTCTGGATCTAGAGATTGAAATCTACTTCAGGAAAAACAATTTTATACCTAAATTATTTCCTAAATTCCCTTTTTCTGTTCTCTTTCTCAAAATTACTGATTTTCCTTATTTGTTTATTCAACTATTACTTGTTGTATACAGTATATGCCAGACACTTTGTGAGCTGTTGGGTATTCAGTAATGTGAATTTAAAAGAATATAGCAGACTTCTAGTTAAATCTCCTGTGTCAGTTCTCTCAAACCTATTTTTAGTAGTATCAAGTTTTCTTAGTGTTATTTTCATGTCTCTGGGTTTTCTTTTGGATTTTTTAAAAATTATCTTCCATTTCATTACTGTCCTTGGGAGGCTCACTTTCCTTATTCTCCCCTCTGTGCTAGTTCTATCATTTATCCCCCCTTTGAACTCGCTTTTCAAAATCTATTGCCTCTAACTTTTTTTGAGACGATAGAGTAATATTTCTCAGCAATTTTCTTATTTTCTTGAAAATTACTTTTCATGCATGTTCATCATTTACTTTTTCCTTCTTACGTTTGTTTTTCTCCTCCTTGAGATTAACATTCCAGCCCCGCTTTGTGTCCTTTATACCTACTGATACTCTTTGCTCAAGAACAGTTAAGGGACAGTGTCACCGGCAGCTCCAGTACAGGTACGTATTTCACAGCAACTTCACGCTCATATTTCCTACCACACTTCTCTGTGTCTGCTTGAGGGCAGAGCTGCCCTCTCCAGGTCAGGCAGGTCTCCTAGACAGGATGAAAGGTGGCTGACCCTGGAGTGTGGTAGCTCTCACCGATCATTTCCTTGTTCAGCTGACTCAGGGCAGCAATTACAACCCGGATTATTGTTTTCTCTCTTTCTTCAGGCCTGTCTCTCACTTTTAGTCTGTTTCTTGGTAGAAGAAAATAAATCTTTCGACCCCATTGTCCTTTCTAGTTCTACATTATAAAACTAAACTCCCAATGAAACTTAGCCTTTTTCCTGTGTTCTGCATGTGACTCAAGTTCTTGTCTTACTAAGTAAGGGATTATTAGTTGGATATTTTAGGATTTTGTTTCACTTACTTTTAGAGCAATCTATACCCTTCTTGAGATGTAGAGAGCTATGCATCAACCCTTATGTTCTCTCTCAAGTTGGTCAGCGTTTGCTGCGTATGGCAGATAATCTTAACATGCTGTGGTGGAGTTCAAGCTAAGTTTCATCAAAGGCGGAATTTTTGTCCTCTGGTTTTCTTCCTGTTGGTCTTTGTGGGAGACTCTAAGGGAATAGAGTAAATATAGCTTTGCACCACCATCTTCCACTGGAAGTCTCAGGTGGAATTACATTCTTATGTTTTTTTGTCTTGATTGTGGTCTTAAAAATTCCTGTTCTGGTATCTCTCTCTCTGTCTCTCTTTCTCTCTCCCTTTTCTTACTTTTTACTTTCTTTTTGGTACCTTTGTAAGATTTATACAACTCTCTAACACCTTCTCTCTCTCCTCTTCTGAAATTTTTTGCCTGACAATATCATGATACCTAGAAATGATCTCTTCCTTTCATAGCCTCAGTCTTGCCTGTCCTAGTCTGTCTCAAGACCCCCTGATGTCAATAACGAACGGCGTAGCTATGAGGAAGTGATAACCTTGATTTCCTGTTCACTTTCTCACAGGCGGTTAAGCTTAAATATGTGCTATAAAATCTCTTCAACCAACAAGCCCAACCATTTATCACTATAGTCTTAACTACCTCTGCTTTTGGGATATCTTAATTCCCCAAAGGACTGTCAATTTAACCATAACTACCTAACAACTGCCAAGCCTCGCTTTATGAGCTGCTGTTGAGAGTTTAGCTATTTAAGGTTGATTTTCCAAAAAAAATTTTATTGGCACTTCATGGCATTTGCTTGATTTACAGTGCCATAAATAACCACAAATTAGGAAAATTTCTTTTCCTATAAGGTATAGGCAAAGATGAAAATGAACACGGAATCATCATTCTGCATGGAGTTAACTCCCTGCCAGGTCATTCTCCCAAGTTCACCCAAGCTGAAAAGGTCAAATGCGGTCGGTTTCTGAGGGAGCAGAGAGCTCCTTGGCAGGGAAGAATGGGTCCGTTCAGGCAGCAACTCTTCAACCCCAGCCTGAGCTGCCAGGGGGTCTGCATCTCCACCCCCTCTGGGGTCTTTTTCTTTCAGGACAAAGGTTTCCATTACATTTATGTATTCATGCATCTCATCAAGTAGTCTGAGTTTTTGCAAAGATATCCAAAGTAGGAGAAATCCAGTGGTTAAAAAGAGATGTCAGATATTAGGCGTAAGAAGGAACAAAATTCTGATCCATGTTACAAGGATGAACCTTGAAGACGTTGCGCCAAGTGGCATAAGCCAATCACTAAAGGATTCCACCTAGATGAAGTGCCCAGAATAAGTAAATTCATTGAGCCAGAAAGTAGGTTAGAGTTCACCAGGGGATGGGGAACGGACAGTTACTGCTTACCGGTCACTGGGTTTCTGTTTGGGGTAATGAAAAAATTCTGGATAGTGGCGATGGTTGCACAACATCGCGAATGTAATTAATGCCACTGAATGGCATGCTTAAAATTGGTTAAAATATTTTTTTAAAAAAAAGATATGTTACTTTAAGAAAAATGTCAAGAATTTCAGGACTTTCAGTTCCTCCAGATTTACCTTCTGAGGGTGCCGTGACCAAATGCGCATCCTGCGGGCTCTGCCCCGGGATCCTTTCCCCTCTCCTCTAAGGCTGAGGCCCTTTGACTCTCCCCCTCGCCCCCCACCCCCGTGGCTCTCTCTCCATCCTGTTATCTTTTTTCACCCCCCGAAGTTTTGCTCCATTCCCCTCTCCCTCCGTGAGCAGTCTGACCCCAAGTTCCTCGGACTCTGCCTCCCCTTCCTCGCTTCTGAGGCTGAATGACAGCTCCAACCAACCCTTGCTGAGATTTAACAAATCACACTCTCTGATTCTGTGCTGGCACCTGGTTCTGTGGGCAGAGACCCTGGCTCCGTTCCCTGCACAGCTCCTCCTGGGAGACAGAACAGCACCCGGACCGAGAGGTCAGCCACAGCCTCGGCCAAACCTCTGGAACCCGTGTGCCAGATCACCAGTAGGACTGGCTGCCACTTTGACCCCTGGCCCAACCCTGAATCCCCCAAAGCAGGAAGAAGGGTTCACATGAGCTTCCCTGGCAGCGGTAGGAGGCAGGTCCGGGAACGTGGCAAGGGCAGCTCAGGGCACAAATCAGCAAAAAGAGAGAAGCCCCTACGCAGTGTTTGAAGGCAAGATCAGTCCTTTCCCCGGGACACTAGCGAGAGGGAGCAGATACTGCTGAGAAAGCCGTCACCGGGGCAGGGCGGAGTCTGCTGGAACAGACAAGGCAGCAAGCCTCTTGCGGAGTTGAAGGAAGTCTCCCATCTGGGTACTAAATGGCAGCATCAGAGATGTGTGCAGAGACCAAGACAAAACCAAAAGCTTTGGCCGGGCGCGGTGGCTCACGCCTGTAATCCTAGCACTGTGGGAGGCCGAGTCGGGTGGATCGCTCAAGGTCAGGAGTTCGAGACCAGCTTGAGCAAGAGCAAGACCTCGTCTCTACTAAAAATAGAAACAAATTAGTTGGACAACTAAAAATATATAGAGAGAGAAAAGATTAGCCGGGCATCGTGGCGCGTGCCTGTAGTCCCAGCTACTCGGGAGGCTGAGGCAGGAGGATCGCTTGGGCCCAGGAGTTTGAGGTTGCTGTGAGCAAGGCTGACACCACGGCACTCTAGCCAGGGCAACAGAGCCAGACTCTGTATCAAAAAAAAAAAAAAACCAAAAGCTTTTGGGGGGATTCCTCATTTGTTCTGGAAATGGGTCATTAGGTGAATTGATTTTTAGCGCATTTGCTTTCAGGAAATTGATTTTCAGGAGCAGCATTTGTCACACAGATAAGGCAAGAGAGAGCTAACACACCAATATACTCAATAAATATTGAGGTCATTTCTCCTCGTCGTGACAACGCCAGTCCCCAGCATCGTGCTCCTGGAACCCTGCGGAAGTGAAGCGTGATGGCATTTATCTGCTTAGATCTGTTAAGAGGCACTTTCGTGTGAGCAGGTGAAGGTGGCGAGAAACAGAGTGGCCGAGCTTCAGAGGCGGGTGCGGGCTGGGGGAGCCAACCGTGCGGCACACAGAGGGGGCTGCCTTATTAGCCTAAGAAAAACATCATTAGGAAGGAAATCCACTACCGAAAACCCGGCCGTCGTATATCATGCACTCCAAAGCCAAATACAGTGGAAGGTGTCTGTTTATCCACTGTCTGGAATTTTCCATACTTTGCCATTGACCAGCGGAGACGCAACCTCAGTCTTGAGCTGGCTCATTAAGGCCTCTGGGAAAGGAGCCGGTGGATTTAGCATCTCATCCCAGAGGGAGGGCTCCGATCACAGTTAACCAGAACGGGCTGTCTGTTTCCTGCACTGCACTGTTGGTTGGACGTGTAGCAACACTGCAGGAACTGAATCACATTCCACTTTCTTTTCTGCCATTGTTTTCCCTATAACATTACTTCCTATCCAAGTACACATTATGTCCCTACTTGGGTCCCCACATCTTTGTTTTACTTTTTTTTTTTGGAGACAGTCTTGCTCTGTTGCCCAGGGCTAGAGTGCAGTGACATCATCACAGCCTAGTACAACCTTGAACTCCTGGGCCCAGGTGATCCTCCTGCCTCAGCCTCCCAAGTTTCTGGGACTACAGGCATACACCACTATGCATGGCTAATTTTTCTATTTTTTATAGTGATAGGGTCTTGCTCTTACTCAGGCTGGTCTCGAACTCCTGACCTCAAGCGATCCTCCCACCTCAGCCTCCCAAAGTGCTGGGATTACAGGCATGAGCCACCACACTTGACCTTGTTTTACTTTGTTAAAGTCTTTGCCTGTTTCTCCTTATCTTCTCTTTCTTCTCTCTCCTTTCTCCTCTTGATGTAGCTACTTGGGAATTTGTCTCCAAGTTGAAGTCAGAGCTCTGGTACTAAAAACAAACAAGACACACAAAACAAGCAAAACCAATAGCCTAGGTGTCAAAACTTCTCTGTGGAAACTCCTCTGTACTGGATTTGTGTATCTAAATACCATGAAAACAGGATTGTGTCGCATTTCAACATGGTTTTACTGTTGAGGCTACGAGGGTCAGATTGCACCCCCATTGGAGGCAGAGTCTCCCTGGAAGGACGGTGTGATTCTTGGGCCCACTGCTTGGGGAAGGAAGCTCGAGCCCTAAAAAGGAGATTGGAACCAAGAGTGGGGACCTGGGTAGACGTGAAAGAGGGTCCTGCTTTTCTTGGTCAGGACATCACAGGGTCTAATGTCTGGGGCACCACTCCTAAAAAATGGATGTGAAATAAGGTATTTTCAAGCTGACACCTGGGAAAGTCTCAAAACAAAGCTAGCTTTGCTACCTGAATGCCACCTGGGACTGTGACTTTTGGACCACAAGCTCTACCTTAGATTGCATCTATTTGCAATATTTTCTACATCCATTTCCCCTCGGGTATCCCCATGCATGATTAAAGAATTTTTCTCACAGAGTGGAAAGAACCTCTTTGCCAATGTTTAGGTGAGAGCGTCTTAAGGATGCAAAGAGTCCCCGAGGCCAGCACAGCCCCACAGAGGTGGGATGACGGCAAGAAAAGACTTGAAGTTTCTCTCAGAAAGGAGAAACCCCGTCCAATGCTAACTTTAGAGGGTCTTGGCTTTATTTCATTATGGAAGTTGGTGTTTCTTTTGCCTTTTCCTACCCAATTCACTTAATGGTCTTCTTCTTCCTTTCCAAAACATTTGCAGTCAGTTATTAATTTTTGCTCAATAGAATTAGCTCAGTTGAAAGAAATCATGTACTATTCCAGCAGCAAGCCCACCCATCTCTCTCTCTCTCTCTCTCTCTCTCACACACACACACACACACACACACACACACACACACACGCACACACAACCTGCAAGCGGGGTACGCTGCCACCAGGTGGTGCAGTACTTTAACTTTGCTGTTAAAACCAGTAGCTCTAAATCCCTGGTCCTCACCAATTGTGCCAAAATGAATTGAGATAATTTTTTAAAATATAGATTCTTAGATCCTGTCCCAGATATACTCTCAATAAAATGTCCAAGGATAGAATGTAGGAAATTTTTGTTTGTTCATTTTAATAGTTCTCAGGCGAATCTGAGTCACAACTGGTTTTTAGGATTCCTGACACAAGCTATGGCACGCATTTGTATTTCGCTTAAAATCCAGCTGTTTTTTTCTTTAACCAAAGTCCCTTCAGCTTTATAATAAATTTTCAATCTTGAATTTATCAAAATATAGAACTCTTTAGTAGGTTTACAAAGATGGCCTCCAAATCGATCTTCTCTAGAACTATTTTTTAGGGAGCTGAGGCAAGGGGGTGGGTGCTCCCAGCAGCGGATGTCCTCTCTGCTTCTGGGGAAACTGCTCCTCCAGGGCCAGCCCACCTCTGCCTCTCCGGGGGCAGCCTCCAACTCCCATGGTCTCCTGGCCCAGCCAGCCTTGTTTTGCTTGGCCTGATGCTGCTGCCTGAGAAACCACAGTGCCCAGCACGGACCACTGCCCCACAGAGCCCCCGGAGCCACACACTGCACCCCGACCCTTCCTCCTACAAGATGAGATGTTGAAAGAAGACCCTTCCCACTTCTGAAGAGGCCTCTCCTCCAGCGCTGCTGTTGGGGTCCCCAAGCCCTCTCTAGGGCTACCTTTGTGTGGGCTGTGGGTTGAGCTTCTCTTACAATGGCCAGAATATCCTAAGAGGGTGTCCCTTCGCTGTATCGGCATCTGTCCTCGTGCCTAGGCTCAGCAGATGTTCGTGGAGTTTGGGATCTTCTCTATTTATTTCCTACAAGGCCACCACAACCAGGGACTCTGCGGGACCCTAAGGACACAAAGCAAACAGGACATGTTCCTAGCCCCAAGGAGCATATGGCCCCACTAGGAAGACGAGCAAATAAAGAGGTGCTTCCAGGACAAAAGAAGGGCCAGGCAGGGGATGCAGGCAGGAGGGGACCTCGCCCAGCCTAGAGGTCTGGTGGTCTGAGGAGGCTTCCAGTGTTGGAGGGAGCTCAGCGGAGACCTGAGAGAAGTGGCAGGAGTGAGCTGGGCTGATGTCAGACAAGGGAGGTGCCAGGAGGAAGGAGCTCTGCGGTGGAGGGAGGAGCATGGCCAGCGGTCTGAAAGTTCAAGAAAGCTGGATACAACCAAGACCCGCAGGGCCGGCGGGGAGGGAGGAGAGTTGAGCAGCAGGATTGGGAGCATTTTGAGAGCTCTGGCAGCTGTGGCACCCAGTCACAGAGGGCCTTGCGTGCCATCGTATCCAGATCTAGGCTGAAGGAAGGAGCATTTGTGGGACACATGTCGCAGCATCGCGTTTGCATTTTAGGAAGAAATCACTCTGCCCACGGTAAGTAGAACAGTGCAGAGCGAAGCCAGGCCAGAGACCGGGAGGCCACGGCCAAGGCTGGAGATAAAGGCATCCCACGGCGGGCAGTGGCAGAGCGGGTGGAGCGAAGTGGGTGGTTCAGGAGAAACGACAGCACTCAGGGGTTGATGGACGTGGGGTGTCAGGGAGAGAACGAGGGTGATACTCAGCCTCTCTGGCTTGGGCATCAAAGGAATGAGAGAGGACTGAGGTGACACCCATTGAAGGCGAACCAGGTCAGCGAGGTCGGGAGAATATTTTTGAACTTAATGAGCTTGAGACACCTGTGAAAAATCTGCTCGAACTTAGCGTGCAGAAGCTGTCTACAAAATGGAAGGATACAGATAACAGCAATGTTCAAACTAACAATCCTGCACTGCTACATAAACTCCACAACGTATGATACGAGTGGCAAAGAATGTTGACATCACTCTACTGCTGACCCCTGAACAACATGGGTTTGAACTGCACGTGTCCACTTAATGTGTGGATTTTCTTTCGCCTCTGCCACCCCTGAGACAGCAAGATCCACCCCTCTTCTTCCTCCTCTTCCTCAACTATTCAACATGAAGATGATGAGGATGAAGACCTTTATGTTGATCTACTTCCACTTAATGAATATCAAATATAGTTTCTCTTCCTTATTATTTTCTTAATGACATTTTCTTTTCTCTAGCTTACTTTATTCTAAGAATACAGTATAGAATGCATATACAAAATATGTGTTCATCGACCGTTTCTGTTATTGGTAAGGCTTCGCGTCAACAGTTAGTAGTTAAATTTGGGGGCAGTCAAAAGCTATAGGCGGATTTTCAACTGTACAAGATCAGCACCCCTAACCCTTGCATGGTTCAGGGATGTGCTGCATTTAGAAATACTTCGGGATGTTATTTACAAGACCATGACAGAGATACAGGTTAGTTTCGAAGACAACAGCTTTGCCTGGGGCGTGTCTTGTAGCGACACCTATTAAAAATTTTACGGGTCAGCAGGTCCCCTGGAGCCAGCAGACGAGTTGGAAACGCGTCGTGAGGGTGGCATCTGCGTCACCCGCGCACAGACGAGTACGGCACTGGCCGGCTCTTCTGGAAGCTCTGCCTCCCAGTGACCGGGCAGGACCAACAGAATTGTCTCCCGGAGCAAATGTGGCCACGTCAGGAACAGTGAGATTTAATCTCTATCAAAAAAGTCTCCAGAGAGCCTGAAACTCATTTTGGGCTGTTTTATAGAGAAGCCGTTCGAGGAACACGACTGGCCTCGAACAGCGCCTTTAAAATAACAACTTTCCACGAAGCTGTGAACACTAAGGAAAACATTCCTCAAAAATATTTTTAACCAGCTTCCCACAGAGCCCTGCCTCACGCGGCCCCCAGGCTGAAACAGTGTGCTCCTTCTGTGGGGCGCTGCGGGGCCCCCTGCAGACTCGGCCCGCTCTGGCCACGGCTCCCTGTAGCAAAACCGAAGAATTCTCCCCATCGTTGGGAATGTGAACGGATCTTTGGCTCTGTTTCATAAAAACACACACTAGCCAGGGCGGGCAGATCGTTTGAGCTCAGGAGTTCGAGACCAGCCTGAGCAAGAGGGTATCTACTAAAAAAATAGAAAGAAATTAGCTGGACAACTAAAAATATATAGAAAAAATTAGCCGGGCATGGTGACGCATGCCTGTAGTCTCAGCTACTTGAGAGGCTGAGGCAGAAGGATCTCTTGAGCCCAGGAGTTTGAGGTTGCTGTGAGCTAGGCTGATGCCACAGCACTCTAGCCTAGGCAACAGAGTGAGACTCTGTCTTAAAAAAACAAACAACAACAAAAAAAACATGTACTAGAACGAAAGACATAGTAAGGCAAACATGGACTTCCTACTGAAATTCCATCCTTTCTTTTAAAAAGTAATTATTGAGCACTAACTAGATACCAACTACAGGCCATGTGGAGATACAAAGCTACATTATAAGATTTCTCTGTTCTCAGCAAGCCTACTTTCTAATGGGGAAAGAAAGAGAGTAAACAAGAAAATGAAGAAATGAACAAATTAATTTCAGCTTATGCTGAGGGGTACGAAGAAATACAAACACAGGAGACTGCAGGGGAAATGAGATGAGTCAGGACGGGGTGCAGTTAGAAAAGTAGTCAGGAACGTGTAGAGTAAATATTCCACTGAGGAAACGTTTCCATTAAGCCCAAACGATAAGAAGGAGCCCGTCGTGGGAAGACTGGTAGGTAGGGTGTTACAGGCAGAAGGGCTGGCCAGTGCCCAGACCCGGTGTGTGTGTTCTAGAAACCAAAAGAAGATCCAGGTCGGAGGAGCCTGGTGAGCAAGGAGAGAGTGGTAAGATCTGAAGTCCCAAGGGTGGGCAGGTCACATGGAGCCTTGTAGCCACAGTCAGGAGAATTGGACACAGACCTGGGACACTTGACTCGATGATGACATCTGGACCAGCCAAAGCCCCACAAGAAACAAGAAGCCTCTTGGATGAACTTCTG
Source organism: Avahi laniger (assembly GCA_963575035.1). Taxonomy (NCBI): domain Eukaryota; kingdom Metazoa; phylum Chordata; class Mammalia; order Primates; family Indriidae; genus Avahi; species Avahi laniger. The sequence continues at coordinate 10,628 of CAUYSK010127940.1, forward strand.
AAGAGAAGGCAATGAAGGAGTTAGTTAAAAAGCAAGGTTAAGGGAATTGACAGGGATTTTTGGGGATCGGGAGCCCAGTGGGAGCCGAGGCAGAGAGGACAAACCACTCAACAGGAAGTGTTGCTATAGAAGGCAGACGCAGCTTGCAGTGGGTCCAAAGCAGTGAGGGTGGGGAGATGTGAGGAGAATACCCACCTCTCCCCATTGCCATCCCCTGCTGGTGTTTCCATTGGCTCAACCCAACCAGAAGCCAGAGCACAGGGGCGGCCAGATCATGGAGTCCCCAGTGGTCATTACCCCAGGGCCACAGTTGGCAGAAAGGGAGGATCTGGGGGTTGGGAGAAAAGGAAAATGACCTAGCTCAAATGTTAGGTATTTATTGGTATAAATAGCTTTTCCCAAACAGTAATACAAAGACAGCACAGAAAACACCCACCAATACTCTTAACTTACCCCACTTCCCAGTAGAGTGAAGAACCACGGTCACTGTGCAAGGAGAGCAACGAAAATGTACGTGGGGTCCCCCAACTTCCTGCTTGTGTTACGAAGAGAATGACATTTTCTCTTTGAAAAAATTGTTTGGTCTTCTACGACATTTAACGATGTCTAAAATTAATCTGTAGGTATTTAGTACACACAAAGAATGTCATAAAAATCGGTCAGAAAAACATGTTCTAATTTACCGGGATTTTTCAGATGCAACCCTGAGAGGACACGGTGATCGTGTTGGTGATGACACTTTGATGACTTACAAGAGGTCCTTCATTGTTCAACTTTCTCTGTAAGTTCTTTCCCGATCTCCAGGTCCTGTCAGTCCCTGTACGTCCCAATTCATCTGTGGGATGTTCTTTGCTCATTCCCTGTAGCAGGGATGAACGTGAAAATCCCGCTGCCACCAAACTGCTTGGCACACACACCAGCAAAGATGGAGAAGCACCACAGCTCCATATTTAAGAGCACACGCTCTGTTGTCGGCCTGCCGGTGTCCCTGGCTCGGCCACCTACTAACTGAATGATCTTGGGCATGTTACTTAACCTCTTTGTATCTTGGTTTCCGCCATCTGTAAAACTGGTGATAATAACAGTACATGTCTCATCCTGTTGTTATGGAAGATGAATATCCTTAACAATTGAACAAACTGTTGACTGAATAAATTACAATTTCTACCGGTTTCAAGCAGAGCCTGGCCTGTAGTATGCACCAAGATGCTCTCCCCTCTGTGCACCCAGAAAACGCAACATCCGGTATCACACCTGACCCACGGCTGTGCTCACATCTGGATGTCCAATTCCCCCACAGGGTAGGAACTGAGTTCTAGTTATTTCTAAATCCTCAGCACTTACCTCACTGCCTCTTCTCTTCATTCCACAAATCATTATTGAAAGCTTGCCGTGTACATGACCTTTCTGGGATTCACTCCTGGTGTGGTGAATAAATGACGTGAATCATTGCATTTTGCTGTCGTGGTCGCATGTGTATAATATGTCTTGTCGCTCCAAATAGATCTGTTATATTCTGGAGGAAAGAGGTAATATCTTAAATTTATGTTAATTATCTTTGAAGATATCTATAAATTTTGTTTTTCTTATGCTTTACCCTATTTCATCAGAGCCAATGAGAGAAAGGAACTCCAACATTAACAATATCGTATTTATACCTTCAACAGCTCCTCAATAGAGGAGGTAATGTGTGCACATAAACAACTGAATGCCATGTAGAATACAGAGGACTTAGGAAAGGGCAGCATTACTTTTGGTTGGAAGAACTCTTAATTAAGGTTCTTTTGGGTACACACAATAGAAAACATTATGTTAAGCTTAAGCAAAAAAAGAGAGACTTGAGTTCAAAAGCATGCCCATAGAATTCCAGGGTAACTGGGCACTTGAAGTAGGATTTGGCCAGCTAGAAAAATCCCCCCATCTCAGTACAACTGAAACCGTAACGCTCCATGTGCATCTGATTCATTCCCTAGTTTTCCTTCAGGTTACCTTTCTTGGTTCTCTTTCTTGTTTCTCTGCCATGATGGCTCCGGAGTTTACATCTTATGATTCCAGCCACAGCCAAAAATAACGGGCCACCTCTCAGTTGAATTCATATATTTCATGGGAGAGGATTGACAGACCTGCTTTAGGGCCAGAGAAGGGTGCCCATGAGCTGTACAGAACTCAGAAGAACTGTCTCCTCAGGGCCCACCCTCACTTTGTGGAGAATGAGGAACCTGAGTCTCAAGGAGGGTGTCTGTGCGCTAGAAATAAGGACACCCGAGTGCAAGGCTCAACTCCACTAGCTGAAGTCCTTTGAGAGTCCCCAGCACCAGAGTATGCTGGAGGCAGCTTCATACTGGTTGCAAGAACCAACTGTTGATTTTTTCAGGAATTTCATGAGCCAGTTGTTAAACATAGCCATCATTAAAAATTAAACTATATAAATTCATAATTAGAAATTATATTACGAATGAAGGAAATACAATCTTAAAACTCATTACTTTTTAATTTTTTTAATATGTTACTATTAACTATGTTCTTAAATTTCTTTTTGTCTATTGTATCTGTATGATGGAAAAACTAAATGACTATGGAATGGGATGCTCCTGGGTGCAACTTCACATTTATTGGCATCATATTAGCAACTTGAAATGGGCCCAGTGGGAGTATTTAGACCATAGAAATTGATGAATGCTGCAAATCAGACTTTGATTTGATCTTTTGGAGACTATGGGTGATTTTTTTTAGTGATCTAGATCAACAACGAACAAACTACGACCCAAATTCAGCATGCTGCTTATTTTTGTAGAACCCACAAGCCAAGATTTTTAGTTTTAATGGTTGAAGGAAAATGATATTTTATGACATGTGAAAATCATATGAAATTCAAATTTTGGTATCCATAAATAAGGTTTTGTTGGAATTCAGCCATGTTTACATATTGTCTATTGCTAATTTGTGCTATAATGGCAAAGTTAAGTAGTTGCAACAGAGATTGTATAGCCTGCAAAGCCAAAATATTTACTGTGTGGTTCTTTAGAGAAATGATTTTTCCGATCTGGTCTAGATTTAAGAAAATGAGAAGAGAATGTTAAGAACACAGATTCTTAAATGTTAAAATGAAAAGAGTATTGTGTCTCTTAATGTTACATTTTGTGCAGCACAAAAAATTGGGGAAATATTCTTTCAGAATTCAAAGACTATTATCAAATTCAATGAAAAAATCTCTCCCACCATTCACAGACAAGTCAAGTTTTGACATAATTCGTCATTGTTTCACTTTCTTCTTAATCAAAATAAATGAAAATACCAACCAACATTCATGATGTGAAGGATTTCTTTGCCGAATCAGGCAACAATCAAGCATTTATTAACAACCTGACTTTGTGCCACCATTATGCAATAGTTTTATGGAAACTGATAGTGGAGAGTGACATCAGGGAAGATGGCAGAGCAGGGAGTACCAGGAGTCTGTCTCTCCACCTAAACAATTGTACTGACAGAATCTCTCTGATGTAACTGATTTGGAACTCTGGAGTCTATTAAAAGGTTTGCAGATTCCAAGGAAGGCTTGTCTATAAATTACACTTAATTTCAGCCAATAGCAGCAGTTAGTATGGTGGCAACCACCCAACTCCCAGCCCCAGCCCCCAGCCCCAGCCCTGTGCCAGTCAGCCATGCCAGTATTCCTGGAGAAACTTACAGGAGCTAGGGTAGCCAAGAAAGCCGTTGTCCTCCAAATATCTGGGGATCTGTGTTCTGAACACTGGTTGCCGCTTCTGATTATGTAGAGGCAGACATAGCAGTAATCTACCATTGTTGCAAGCCTCATCCAGCAGCTAAAGTGGCTTCTAGGGAATGTAAAGAAACAGAGCCTGTTTTTCCCCCTTCGTTTCCCCATTTTCCTTTTTGGGAGCTAGACATTTAAGAATTAGGACATCGTAAAGCAACAGCACATGTGGGGGAATTTAGAACATCACTGCACATGCCTAGGAAAACAAACAGACTCAGAGAAGACCTAAGAAAACCCTAAATTTACACCTCAGCCTGACCCCAGCACAAAGATGCCCTATAACAATTAAAAAACAAAAATAGAAAAACAATGAACCCTTGGGAAGGTGTCAAATCTGATATTCATAGTTACTACATTATAAGATTCAAATGTCCAGTCTTAAACAACAACATCAACAGCAAAATCACAAGGCATACAAAGAAACAAGAAAGTATGGCCTATTCAAAGAAAAAAATAATACATTGACAGAAAATGTGAGGAAGACAAGATGTTGGACTTACTAGACAAAGGCACAGACAGAAACAACTATCTTAAAGATTCTCAACGAGCTAAAGTAAAACATGAACAAAGTCAGGAAAACAATGTGTGAACAAAACACAAAAATCAATAAAGAGAAAACAAAACAAAAAGAATTTGGGAATTGGAAATTACAATAACTGAAGTAAAAAATTCACTAGAGTTACTCAAAAGTAGATTTTAGCAGACAGCAAAAAAATCAGTAAACTTAAAGACAGAAAATTGAAGTCTTGATCATAAGAAAGAGAAAGAAACAATTATTTGTCTATGTTTTTGTTCTCACAGTGTATAAAGATGTAATTTGTGACATCAATAACTGAAAAGAGGTGGGAAAAGAACTGTATTGGGGCAGAATTTTTGAATGCTATTGAAGTTAAGCTATTATAAATTCAAATTAGAGTGTTATAACTTTAGAATATTAAATGTAATCCCCATGGTAGCCACAAAGAAAATAGTTATAGCATATGCACTAAAGAAAATGAGAAAGGAATTAGAACATTTTCCTATGAAAATTCAACTAAACACAAAAGAATACATCAATGCAGGAAATGAAGAACAAAAAAGCTATAAGGGATATAGAAAACAAATAACAAAATGAAGAAATAAGTCCCCTTTATCAGTAATTACTTTAAATATAGATGAATTAAAGTCCCTAATCAAAAGGCAAAGATTGACACAATAGATTAAAAAACACATGATCCAACCATATGCTGTCTACAAAATACTTTATATACAAAAACACAAATAGATAGAAAGTGAAAGGATAAGAAAAGATATTCCATGCAAATAGTAACCAAAACAGAGCTGAGGTGGCGATAGCAATATCAGACAAAATATACTTTAAATCAAAAAGGTTACAAGACACACAGATAACATTATATATCAATAAAAGTTTCAATAGAGTATAAAGATATAACAATCATGAGCATATATATACCTAATAACAGACCCTCAAAATATACAAAGCAAGAATTGACAAAATTGCTCTTCTCTTGGTTCAGAATATTCCGTAGCAAAATCTCAACCCTAGTTAAATCCAACTCTATCTATTTG
>CAUYSK010127941.1:0-18246 GCA_963575035.1 Avahi laniger
TGAGTGCGTGTGTGTGTGTATGGGTATGTGTGTGTGCATGAGTGTGTATGTATGTGGGTGTGTGTGTATGTGGACGTATGGGTATGTGTATGGGGCTGTGTGTGTGTGTGTGTGTGTATGTGGATGTATGAGTGTGTATGGGTATGTGTGTGGGTATTGTATGTGCATGAGTGTGTATGTGTGTGTGTATGGGTATGTGTGTGTGTGTGCATGGGTATGTGTGTGGGTATTGTGTGTGCATGTGTGTGTGGGTATTGTGTGTGCATGTGTGTGTATGGGTATGTGTGTGCATGAGTGTGTATGTGTGTGGGTGTGTATGGGTATGTGCATATGGGGTTGTGTGTGTTGGGAGATAGTGGGGTGAGTTTCCCTGCTGGGGTTTCCTCTTAAGTGCCTGGTCTCAGCCGTTGCTCCGGGCTGGAAGTGCCTGCCTGAGCCCGCACTGGTCACATTTCCTCGCCTTCCTAGGCAGGCCCCAGGCCCTCAGCCTCCTCTGGGGCCTCTCCCCACACAAGCCCGTCCTGCCGCCGCAGTGGTCACCCCTCTCCCAGCGGGCAAACCCAATCTCCCTGTGCCCTGTGAATGCATTTGGGAGCAGGGCTGCTCCTGTCCCTCTCGGCTGCTTTTTGGTGCCTGACTCCGGCCAGAGTCGCTCAGTCTCTCTTCCCCATCCCTTCCCTTGGCCCTGTCTTTATGCAACTTTCTGTCCCCTTCACTCCTATCTGTCTCTGTGTCTCTCTGAATATCTGCCTTTCCTGCCTTGTTACAAAAAATATCAAAGGTGGCCCACAGAAAATGCAATTATAAACTTATTAATGATACATGTGAGGTATGAACACATACAATGTAAAAATAAAACAGTAAAAAATCAATACAGGGAAAACATAAGTAAACACAGCCGAGACCGGGGAACGTTAGATGTGAATGTGCTGTGAGACCCTGTTACCGTCTGTGTCTCAGCAGGGACGGTGCTTGTGGCCAATGGTTATCGAATGCGCTCTGTGCAAGGCTCTGAACTTTGTGTGTTACCTCATTTATTCCTCTTGATAACAGACACAGGGACTCTCCCTAAGCCCATTTTATAAACGGGCACATTGGGCTCAGAGTGGTTCAGAGTCTTGCCCAAGGTCACACAGTGGTAAATGACAGAGTGGATTTGGGCGGAGGTGCTGTGTGGCCTCTGGACAAGCAGCTCGTGGGGACAGCAGTGGTCAGGGGAGCCTTTGGAGAGTGGGATGCTGCGATGAGTGGGGAGGAGGGAGGACGGAGGCAGGCTGGAGGGAGGATGGAGGACCACCTGGCCACCCCAGGGATGTGGGAGGTAGTGAGGAGCCATGGGGGAGATAGGAGGGCAAACAAACCCAGCCAGGGGGCTTGGAGGTGAGCTCCCCAGCCTGAGGGTGGCCGGCAGCCCGACAGCAGGCAGCAGAGCCCCTGGCACCCCTCCCCACGGTGGCCTCTCCGGGGGGAGGGAACACAGGCTTGTCTTAGGCATGCCTGGCTGTCTCACCGGCCGAGTTGGATTTCAGGAGCGCCAGAGAACATGCTGGGGGCAGTCCCCTGGGGAGGGGCCTGTGAACACGGTTCTCTGCCCATATCCAGTCCCCTTAACTGGCCACTGACCAAAAAACTACTTACTTTCCCGAAAGCAAGTGAGCGAACAGTACACCTGTGTGGTGCCCGGCTGGGCTGAGATAGCAGAAAGATGGGGCGGGCAGGTAGGGGCGTGGGGTGCACAGGGAGAGCCATTCAGAAGGAAAGGAGAGAGAGTGTCTGGTCTCCAGGGGAGAGTTGAAAGGCAGGGTTTACAAGACAGGAACATGATCACTCGTGCCCCTTGTCCAGGGCATCAGTCTTAGAAAATCTCTCAGTGAGGTGAGTTTAAAAATCTTAGCTGGAATTAATGACTTGGGTAAGAGGAGAAGTGGCTGGGAGATACACCTGCCCTTGGCTTGGAGAGGGAGGGTTCCTGGTGATTAAATTATGGCTCATCTTAATGGCCCCCCCACTCACATGCAAAGAACCCAGGTCATGTAGTGCGAGGAAGCCCGTTTCCTACGCCGGTGCAGAGCGCACATCTGTGAAAAGTGGCCACTACCCTAACCTGCTGTCTGACCTGGGCCAAATTTTTCGGCTTCAGTTTCTTCATCCATAAATGAGTGCAATAATAAAACTTACGGCAGGGGGGTGTTGTAGACTTTAAATGAGCCTAGCATGCAGTATGTGCTAAATAAATGTACGACTGTAATTATTTCTGCAGATTGGGGAGCAAATGACTGCCATTGAACTCGCAAGAGTTCAACTTTCTCTTGACCATGCCCTGCTATCAGAAAGAGTCAATATGAGCGGTAGGCGAGTTCTGGGCTGGAAACTCGATTCCAGTTGCAGCTCTTTCTCTGATGGCTGTGTGACTTTGGGCAAGTCCTTTTCCTTCTCTGGCCTTCAGTTCTCTCACCTGGGCAGTGAAGGATTTGGACCAACTGAGCTTCTTGGCTTGATAGGTCTGTGATGTTCCTTGAATACCTTGTATAGTGGCCCCTCCTAGGTCCCCAAGGTAGGCTTGGCAGGATGGATCCTTAGCTATAAGGAAAGCACCCAATGGGAAAGGTGATTGAAAAATCTTTCTCTCCCCTTGGCGTAACTTGACCAGATCTCAGGTGTGTCTTCCCCCATCCTGCAGGCTTTGTTCAGAGCTGAGTGCAGACGGCTCATTCCCATGCCCTCAAGAGGCTTGTGCCAGTGCACACTCCCAGTGGGCATGGAGGTACACTCATAATGCACACACAGCACACACATGTACACACATGCACGCACACATGCACAGAGCTGCTTCCATAGTCTGTGTATAAATCACACTACCCCGTCCCTGCTAGAGTGTGGTATGATTGATGGTCGCAGAACACCTGGACCCTGGGGTAGCACTGTCAGATTTAGCAAATAAAATATAGGATGCCCAGATAAATCTGAAAAATAGCTCTAATGGCTGAATTTCTATAATTTATTGACAAAAGCTGAATATAGGACATTTATTATGGACTGTCCTGACAGCCCATACAGGATGCGGGACACAGTGGGCAAATGTAAGACAAGTCCATATATATAGGATGCCTCGCAACTCTGCCTCGGAGGCCCCCAAATCAGTGATGGATTGGACTGAAAACTGGTGAGCTTCTTTGCTTGGACAACAAGCAGTTTACTGGAGATGCTCTCCAATTGGGAGTTTGGGGGAAAAGGGAAACAATAAATGAAAAAATCCAGGATAGGGTTTAGGGCTTTGCTGGAGGAGAGGGCCTGACTGCATCGTCTTCCAGGGATCTGATGTTCTTTCCTCCCTCCCTGAGCAGTGCCCAGCAGCCGGCTCGCCCTCCATTGGCCTGTTGTTTGGAAGCAGCAGCCTGGGTGCTGCTGCTGTTCCAGGATGGAACTGACTTAGGGAAACAAAGAACAGACAGTGGGAAGGATCCAGCTCAGACCCTGCCCCCGACCCCCACAGGTGTCCAAGCTAGGATCAGCTACTTTTCGAGTCTTTGCTCTTCAGCCCTCTGGTGGTCAGGGATCCTCCCCACTTTGTAGATGGGCAATTGAGGCTCAGGGAGAGTCTGCCTGGGCCTCTAGTATGTTTGCTGTGGAACTGGGAGGCCACTAGCCCCCAGCTAAGCCCCAGCTAGACTGGCTTCTCCTGGGAGGTGGGGCTTGAGCCTGTCCAGGAAAGGTGGGAGCTGCAGGTAGTGGGCACCTTGGCACAGGAGAATGAGCGAGCTGTGTGGCAGAGCTGACGCTCGGGGGGATGAGATAATGCAGGTGAAACACCTTGCCCAATGCCCACACAGCATATGGGGGGAGATGATTGTTATTGCTATATTAATGCTTATCAAAGTGATGCTGTAGCTGCATTCTTTCCAGGCACTGTGCTAGTGGCCAAGGGAGTCCTCAGAGCAAGTATCTAGTGCTGCTTGTGCCCCAGGAACTGCTGACAGTCTGGGTGAGGATCTACATGGCCACACGAGACATACTGAGCATGCAGGGCAAGTTGGTGGTAAAGCCACATGACTTGGTCTTAAAGTACAGGAAGACTTTGAAGGCGGCAGCTGTGGTGGTCAAGGAAGGCTTCCTGGAGGAAGTGAGGTTCAGGCTCTGTTCTTGGCCTACTCCCAGCCCAGTCCTGCTCAGTGCCTTGGGCTTTCAGGCATGCCACACAGGAGTGTGCACTCAGTGAACGGCCTGAGTGCTGTGCCCAAGGGCTGGACAGAAGATCCCAGGAGGGAGAAGAGGGGTGTGAGTGTCATGACCTCACCAGAATTTTGAAAGGCCGATACCCAGAGGAGAAGAGACAGGTAAGACCCAGGTGTTGGTGTGGCCCTGGCTGGGAGGCTGCCACATGACAGCCCCTCCCTGCCCACAGCGACCCTAGGTGCTACTGTGGCCTTTGTCCTACTGCACAGGGATGGAAAGACCCCTCTTCCTGGCTCAGAGATTCCATCTGGTTTTTATTTTCATGTGTAGCATTGACAAATGTTACTACAAAAACAGAAAAAGGCAGGAGAACCATACCTCCTCCCGCACGGGAGGTTTCAGTGCATCATGCCTGCGCTGCCTGACTGATGGAGTGGCACATTCCGAGCTCATTAACTCAGGAGTCGCTTCCAGGGAGAAGCTTGCGCTGGGAGGTGGCAAAGGGCCTTTAGCTTTGGCGCCAGCGAGAAATCTGGCTTCCAGGGAGAAGCCGTCCACGGGGCTCACTCCTCATGCCCAGCCTGCCCCTTCTACCCAGCTCAGGCTCGGAGAAGAGGCCAGCTGGGGCCACCCTTCCCCTTCCGCTCAAGACACTTGAGTATAAGAGTTGGAAGAGCAAGTCTGACTCCAGCAATTTGCAGGTTGGGAATTCCAGGCCCCGAGAGCGGAGGGACTTGCCCAAAGTCACCCAGCATGTCAGCAAAGGAGGATTGTAGATAAATGTGGGTTCTGGAGGCAGAAAGACAAGGCTTTGAAGCCTGCTTCTGCTCCTCGCTGGCTGTATGAGCTTGGACAGCAGATGCCTTCCTCTCAGGTTATTGCAAGGAGATTAATAACAAAAACATTTGCACTCCTTAATATTTTGTAATAAAAAAAGACAATATATCTAAAGAACCTAGCACGGTGCCTGGCAAACACTGAGGGCTCAACTATTTTTGTTAAACCCAGATCTCCTGATGTACAGTGTGGCCCAGTAGTTCATGCTGAGACCTTTCCTCTGCCTTCATGAGTTGCCCAGTGAAAGTCAAACAGCGAAAGCAGCGTGGGGACTGCTGGGGCAGCTTTGCTCCGGCTTTGCCCTGTGGCCTGGAGCTAAACAGCGAGGCCTCTGGAGGCTGGGCTGCAGGGAGGTAGAGCTTCAGTACGAAGGGAGATGTCCCCACGAGCAGCAACGTATGTCACTATCTGTCATCCCAGCACCCAGCAGAGTTGGACTCTGGAATACCTGTTCTGAATGAATGAATGAATGAATGATGCAATGTTTGCCTATTGTTGATTTCTCTAGACCTGGGCCTGCCCTCGGATATTCTCCCATAAGGCAGGAACAGCATGGGTTTTGGAGCCAGCTGGCCTGGTTTTTCATCTGCAAAAGAGGTAATATTTATCTCGTGGGACTCAAAAAGAGGACGTGTGCAAAGCATTTGGTGCACAACAGTTGATCCCAAAATAGAAGATGCTGCTAAGTCTCATTCTGCCTCCACCTGCACAGACAAGCTCCTGTTTTGAGGTCACCTCTCTTTTTGTCGTGTTCCTCAGGACCTTTTTGGACAGGCAGGGGAAGGATTACTCTGCCCAGGGTGCAGGTCAAGAAGCTGAGGCCCGAAGGGGGTCAGTGACTTGCCCAAGAAGCCATCAAGAAGGCCTGGACCTCAGGCCAAACCTCCTGGCTCTCAGGCCAGTACTTGTGCTGCTACGGGGCTCCTGGTCCTGCAGGCTGACAAAAACACAGACGAAATTAAACAAGTCAGCAATTTCCCAGCCCTTCTCCTCACCTGCCCTGAGGGATCAGCTGAGCTTTCCTCTTCCAAGACGTAAACAGTCCCCTTGGGTTGAGGGCGTGTTGGGTTTCTACCCCTTGGATCTGGGTCATGCTTCAAGGAGGGGTCCAGGGAAAAGGGAAGGGTTCTCAGTTATTAGGATGCGTAACGTGGGCAGGGGGCTGAGACCCCAGGGTGGGGGTCCTTCCCAGGCCGGCTCCTGGGCAGACGTGCCTGTGCGTGATTTCCTCCAGAGCGCCTCTCGCGGAGCCCCGCACAAACAGCCCTCCCCACCTGGCTCAGAGTCCCGGTGATTAGGATTTAATGAGCTGGCTGCAGAGAGCTCAGGGGGCTGGGGGTCAGTCTTCCAGGCTTGTGGAATGCACCTCCGCGGTGGCTGGGGCTCTGAGTTTTGTGTTTTGGGCCAACCTGATCCTTGTATATCTATTTGGAACCAGCAAGTCCCTCCAGAGCATTTTATCAGGTTATTTTGAGTTAGGAGTTTAATAGACATAGAAGCCTTTAAGGAGCGAGCGTAAATGAAGTTGGCAAGGGGGAGCGTGCAGGGGAGAAGGGAGGAAATCCCAGGCTCGGTTTTGGAACAGGGCTTGATGATGCTGGTGACAGCTGGCTGCTTCTTCCAGGACAGGAATTCCCCTGTGGTTTACAAAACACTTCCCCTCGCACGATTCTATTTAAATCACACAACAAGCCAGAGAGGTGGAGATGGTTTGTTTGCCTGATTATCTTGATTGTGCAGCTAGTGAAACTGAGGCTCAGAGAGGTGCTGAGACTTGCTCAAGATCACACAGCAGAGAACAGAACTTTTTCCAGCTGAGGGAAAGTTCTGGAGAAGAACTCAGCTGTGAGGGATCTGGGATGTGCGGCAACTGGGTTCTACAGACACTTGTTGACTCTCTGTTGGTGTGTTCCCACCTGGCATTTTCTTGTCACTGGATCACTCAAGCTTTGGGTCTCCATGCTGTAGAAAGGAAGGAAACATGCCCGCTTTCAATTGCATGTGAGTCAGTGTGGATTTCCTGAGGACTTCCTATAAGCTGGGCCCTTTTAGGCACTGTGCAAGCCTGAGACATGAAAACAGGATTGCGGTTCTTGATGGCTACAGAGAATTTTAGTCTCATTTCACAGATGGCTTCCCTGGCTTTCCTATAAGCTAGTAAGTGGTCGAAATGGCATTTATAACTTGAACATTCTGACTCCAAAGCCTGAGCTCTGAAGAGCCACTCTCTACTGTCTATGTAGGAACTGAGAGGATGATGTTTTTTTTTTGTTGTTTTTTTGTTTTTTTGCAGTGTATGGTGAGGAGTATCAAGGAAGACTGCCTGGAGGTGGTGGCACTGGGTCTGATATCAGAGCATGCCAGGGGAGTGGGGTTTGCACCAATGCTACATAGAGAGAAGCCAATTACTCATAGTACAATTGATTTTATGAGATGTTCTCTCCTGTGAGAAGTCTGCCTAGATTAATCAGAAGTGGAATGGTTTAATGGGACCCCCACTCCTGAGTGGAGGACATTTTCTGTCTTCTCTTTTCAACTTTTGAAGTGGCATCCGCATCTTAACAATTACATCCTCTCTGCTATCCCCTGACTTGTAGTGTTTGCCAATTTCTATGGTGTAAATATTAATGCTTCCACCATGGCTGATTCAAGAGACTAACATGATATCATTGGGGGCAGAGTTGGGAAGAGATACACACAACTGGCTCTAGGACCACTGCATATTACTTCTTATGTCTCTAACATCTGTTTCCAGAGTTGGATTCTAAGCCTAAGGTCTTGACTTTTACAATGTCCGGGAAGAGAAATGATTCCTTGGGTTGGGTTGTCTCTGGCTCAATGGGTGATGCTCATATTGACAAGTCAAGGGCATAAATTTCATTGTGAAGGTCGACTATTCCTGCAGCGTAGACGTTTTTCACCACGCACCCTGGGACTTCACACCCACCCGCTTCCTCTGTGTCTGATGCTTGGTGGTCTGGGATCTGCCTGGGGCCCACTTCTGCTGTGATGCCCTGATAATCCTTCACTTGGGGAGAGCACTTTACCAAGAGCTTTTCACAGCCTCTTATATAATCCTCCCAACAACCTGTGAGGTCGGCTGAACAAGTGTGATTCCCATCTCTTCACAGATAAATAATCCAAGCAAGGTTCAGGGAGGTTTAAAGATTCATTCACGATCACACTGGTTTGTAAATGGTGGCAGAGCAGAGCCTGAACTCCATGGCCTCCAGAGCCCATTCTAGCACATTTTCTTCTGTTTTGGGCAGATTGAGCATCATGAATATTCCAGAATACATCATAAATGAGAAGCTGCGTTACAAGCCACGTGCTTGGACTTCTCCTTTTAATTTAGAAATATTAACTTTAAAAATTCTGTCAACTTATACTCCAATTTTTTTTTCATTGCTCCCTTGTTGGTTTTCAGTAGTAGTTGGAAACCAGGAGTTGTGGGGGCAGAAATGGCACTTGTCGCAGGTGATTCAGTCCCTCCGTGGCCTGTTCATCGTCTCCTCAGCCTCTCTCAGACCCAAACACTGCGACAGCCCGGGTGACTCTGGAGAGGTAGGCAGAGGTAATATTTCAGCCCAAGGTGTTTCAGTTCAACGACTTCTTTAGTCGGGATGACAAAGTATTTATTACCGGAAATCCCTGGCAAGGGTGCGCTGATGCTTCTCGAAGAGACAGCAATAAAGGCAAACTTTCGCCTGCAGCATCGGACTTCTGAGGCTGAGCTGCCAATATCCGACTGAGGAGCATCAACATTCCCGCAGGAGGTGGAATCTGCTCTTCTGATTAGGAAGTTGTGAACAGCGCACACTCGTCGGTGTCTGCCTTTGAGGGCAGGAAGATTTATACCTGCGCCTTCTCCTGCGACCTGCTGGCCTCCCAACACAGGGATGGAGCAGCTGCTGTGTGTGACTCGGCTTTCCGGAAAGGTAAAGCTGCCATCTGCCAGACACACCCACCCACCCGCACCCTCATCCACACCTTTGTGGAGCCCCAGCCCGCCGTCTTCCAGAGCAGTGTTAAAATGAGAATAGCCTGGGTGGATGTTTCTAAAACTTGCCTGATAGGAAGTTAAAAAATACTGGTTCCAATTTCTCCCTGCTCTTTCCCCGCAATCTAATTCACGAGGTCTGAGGGTGTCTATGAATCTATAGCATTAACTGGACCACATGTAATTCTTATGATTGGATAAATTTGACAGGCAGCAAGTATGGGCCAGGTTTGCTTTGGAATGGTCATTCTAGGTTATTTCTCTCGTACTTATAATTTGAGTTATTTAAATTTTAATGCACATGTGACCTTTATGAAAACTCCATATATAGTTCCTATATCTGGATATTCACTTACATATAATAGGATGCTAAAATCACACTCACCAGGAGATTATGAAAGGACTGAAGTGGAGAGGTCAGGACAAGGGCTTGGGGGAATGGGTGGAAACGTGGTGCATTTCCCCATGTTGCAACCCTTTCTGCTCCCCCTCCGCCCTGCAAGTTACTCTTCTCAACTAAAGGCAAGGGACAAAATTCTCCCCAGCATTTCTACAGCGAGGTGAACTCCAGAAGCAAATACTAAGAGCCGGGCATCTGGCCATAAAATTTCTGAAACAGAAAGAAGCTTCCTCTCCCCCTGGAGTAATAAGTAATTAGCAGCAGGCATTTTACTAAAAGGATGGTGGGGGAGAATGCAAGCCTTCCCCAGCAACGCAACTGATAGAGAACTGACACAGTGGACCGTGAACAAGCCTTGAGCGATGACAATTAATGTTCTGCACATCCCAAGGGTCCTGTGTCCCAGGTGACTGCCCAGCTGTCCAGTCAGGGGCTGACCAGGAGGACAGGAGCCGTGGCAGGTATTTGTAGCAGAGGGAAGGTGATACAAGGAGTCTGAGATATGGAGGAGCCCGGAATCCAAACAAGGCTGCTTCAGTGAAGTGCCCGGGAGACTAACAGCGGGACGAGGCTACCACCCAGCGAGCCTGGAGGATCAGAGGGGGGAGCTGGTGTTCCTGGAGCCCAGTGGCATCTGGAACCTGGCAGGAGCCGGAGCTGTGGGGAGCTGCGGCCTGAGAAGACACTCCAGGCAGAGAGGTGGGAGGAGAAGGACCCCAGTGACCTCTTTGCCCTGTCCTCCAGTCTCTTGCCCGTACTCCTGCCGTCTGACACGGGAGCCTGGGAAATGCAGCTTGTGGCGCGGTCCCTGCCGTTGACTTTGAGCAGGGAGAGGGTGCAGAACAGATCTACCAGCAAACAGGTGCAGCATCCTAGTGCGGAATGGTCAGGGACACTGCAGGCAAGGAATCCAACAGAGCATCTCCAGGGTGTGAGAAAGTCAGATAGGTTTATCGGTAATAGTAACATGAGCCATTTATGGATAACTGATCATGTGACAAGGGATACTTGATTTCACAGAATCTTTTATGATGATCCTGCGAGGTAAGTGGTCTTGTTCCCATTTTATGCCCGAGACTGAGGCTCACACATTGAAACACTTGCCCCGGTCTCAGGCACTCAGTGGGAGAGTTGGAGCCCGAGGCCAGGTCTGCACCATTCAAGGCTTTGCATCTCCCCTGAGTGGTGGGGACCTCGCTCACCTGTGCCTGGGCCACACGAAGGAAGGCGGGGAGATTGGGAATGTCCGAATCCTCTGCTAATTGTTCGTGGTTTGTGAATGCAATTTTATTCAAGGTAACTGAGTTGTAAAATGTCTAGAATTTTCGCTTTATGAACTGGTTCAGCAAATTCTTCTCATTCTCAGGAAATTTTTTTATTAGAACCATAAAGTCAAATCGGTAGCCCCTCAGATATTATTCTGGCCAAGTCCCTCAATTGGGAAGATCCCTCCTGACCCCACATCAGAGGGTTTATAAAATATGTACACGTAAGATGTATGACAAAGCACAATAGACAAGAGAAAGAATGGAAGTGTTCAGTTATAATATTAGCACACTATTCAGAAGTGATATATTAATAATATTGTTCAAAGACAGATTGTGATAAAATTAAAGATGCATGTATAAATCCTTGAGCAATCACTATTCTTCTGTTCAAGTTTTGTTTCTCTGCTTTTACACTTTTCTTTTCATTTATTTGTTTCCAGTAATTTGTTTCCAGTAATTTGATTATGTGACTTGGTGTGGTTTTCCATGTGTTTATTCTGCTTGGGATTCATTGAGATTCTTGGATCTAGGGATTAAACTTTTTGTTAAATCTAGAAAAATTTCGGCCATTATTTTTTTACATATTCCCCACTCTCCCAAATTCTAGAATTCCAATTACATGTATGTTAGACTGCTTAATGTTGTCCCGTAGGTCACTTTGTCTCTGTTCATTTTTTCAGACTTTCCCCCTCTTTGTGCATCAGATTGAATGGTTTTTGTTAAACTGTCTTCAAGTTTACTGATCTTTTCTTCTGCTGTGCATAATCTGCTGTTAAGCTCATTCAGTGAACTTTTCATTTTATGTATTATATTTTTCAGTTTAAAAGTTTCATTTAGTTCTTTTTATGTTTTTAATTTCTTCTCCTAATTATGTTCATGTTTTCCTTTAAGTCCTTGAAACTATTTATAATAGTTGTTTTGAAGTTCTTGTCTGCTAATTCTATCATGTAGACCATTTGTGGATATATTTTTATTGGCTTATTTTTCTCCTAGTTACTGGTGACATTTTCTTGCTTCTTTGCTTGTCAGTCTAGGAACATTTGATTAGATGCCAGACATGAGATTATTAGGTTGTTGAGTGTGTGGATTTTGTTGTCTTCCTTTAAGAAGTATTGTGTTCTGTTCTTTAGGCAGTTTATTTACTTGGGGGTAATAAAAGTGCAATCACTTAAAGTGATTAAAATGACTTAAAGTCTTGTTTTTAAACTTCGTTAGGGTGTGTCTAGAGTAGTCTTTAGTGTAGGACTTGTTTAGCCCTATTTTTAAGGCACTGGGATTTTTTGGTTATCTATGGAATGCTTTGGATGTTAAAGGAAGTCTGTTCACTCCGGCTAGTGGGTACTTGGACACCTCCCAGGGCTGTGTGAGCTCTGGCAGTTTTTCTCTTTCTGGTGGCTGTTCTTTGCCTGGCCTTATGAAGTCCCTTTCTCTGCCTGCACTGCTGCGTATTCAGACAGACTCACGAGGTCTCCATGGAGATTTATGAGACCTTTCTCTATATGATTTCCTCTTCTCTAGTATTCTGCTGCACAAATTCCAGTGAGCTTAGCCTCTCTGAACTCCAACCACTGTTTCCTTAGCTCAGCGAGGCAGCTGCACTCTGCTTGGGTCTCACTTCCTTGTGTCACAATCCACCCACCCAAAGGTGGCCCCCGCCAAAGGCAGAAAATTGGATTCATGGAAGGGCTCATCACTTCTATTTTCTTTCTTTCAAGGATCACAGTTCCATACTGCCTGTTGTCTAATTAACGAGAAAGTAATGGTTTCAATTCAGTTTTTCAGTTGTTTATGAAGGGAGGGTGAGTTATTCCATCCTGGCCAGAAGTGGAAATCCCTTCTTTTTTTAAAACGTCTGTATAATATTTCATTGTGTGTTTATACCATAATTTATTTAACCAGTTCATTATTGATAGCCATTTATATAGTTTCCAATCTTATTTTATTGTAAACATTTGTAGTGTAAGTCATTGTACCTAATTAATTTCATATGTGTTTGAGTATATTTGCAGAATGAATTCCAAAAGTGTTAATGAGGGGTCAAATAGTATGTTCATTTTTATTTTAGTATTATTATACTTTGCATTTGTAATTTGATAGACATGGTCACATTGCTCTCATGGTGTATTCTATATATATATTTTCACCAACAGTGTAAGTGTATGCCTCTTTGTTATACTTTTGACAACCATTTGATCTTTACGTATTTGGTGGGTAATCATTATTTCTCTTATTATGCGTAAGATTGGCCATTTTTCATATAGTTAAGAGCCATTAGTACTGTGGTTCCTCATCTGTGAAATGTCCATTCATAATTTTTCCTATACTTTATATAATTAAAAAAATCACACAAAGAAAATAAAAATACATACATAAATAAATGAGAGGGTTACACTGGCTCTCTTAGGTCTCAGCATGCTCCAAAATTTTAAAGTAAAACTATTCCAGAGCAAGTCAAATCAACAAAAACACAAATAATTATTGATACTTTGGAGCAGGGATCTGAATTGAAGAAGATGAAGTACAGCCACCATAGGTGGAAGATTCGATATTTGGACGAATCCAGATGCAACCATCTAATGAGAAACCAAGATGTGCGGCTTATGGACACGTTTGAAACAGACCCAGTTGGCTGAAAGAAAGCTCAGCATGAATCAAAAGCGTGGGAGGAAAGGCTGCTTCGATGTTAGGCTGTGAGGATAGAAATGCTGTTACTGGAAAGGATTTCCCCTTGGCGGGCAGATGAGAACTCACCACTGGCTTCCACCCTTGGTTTTTGGACCTATGACAAGAAGCGAACACCTGTCCAGAGGAGAGAGATCAGGCTGCTGAAGAGACTTGAAACCAGGTCATGTGAGACGTGGTAGAGGGACTGGGGGTACCTAACAGGCAGAAGAGAAGGTTCAGGGGCCCATGTGTCAAGTCCTCAGACAAGGGAAGACCTACCTTACGAAAGAGCAGGTTCTGCATGTCACAAAGGGGCAGATCAAAGATGCACAGGTAGAGTAATCAGGGATATAAATATCAGCTCACTCGGAGAAAGGACTATCCAATAGAGCTGTCCAAAGGTGGCAAATGCTTCCCCAGGAAGTGATGACTTCTCCATCATCAGAAGTATTCACGTATAGGATGCATCTCCTCTACAGGGAAAGGCTTCAAGTATCTTATGGCTGGTTGAACTAGTTGTCCTGAAAGATCTCTTACAATTCTGGCATTCTCTGATTTTTATACCCTTTCTAGGAATGTAGACAATCAGCCTCCAACAGAAGGCTGGTTGGGGATTAAATGACTGAAAAGTGGGTAAAGCCAAGTATAGAATTTAGGCTTCGAAAGTCATAGTGGAATTTATTCTAAACCATCTCCATCTATGTAACCTTGGGACAAGGCTAAGCAAGACACCTCTGGAAACTTGTCAGCGAGGGAAGGTGTTCTGACATTATAGACATACCCGGAACCAAATTCGGGAGACCTGAGTTTGAATTCTGGTTCCCCCATCCTTATTGTGCCAGTCATTTCATCTTTTTCAATCTCAGCTCCCTTATATACAAACTCAGATTACACCATCGAGGTGCACCGTCTCTACTCAACCAGCCTCTGGAACTTCCCTCCTTCCTCAGAACTCCCGTGGGATTTGTCATTCACACCAAGGATTGCCTTCTCTTCCTTACGATTCTCCCACAAGTGTGTACTCTTGTGGGGACAAAGACCATGCCTTGTCATCGCTTGCATCCCTGAAGTTTCTGATGAAGCATCTGACACTTAGCAGGTGCACCCTAAAAATTGTCCTATTTTCTAACATCCTCTTGACCCACAGTGCCTGGAGCCTGGGGAGGCTCCATGAGCTAACGAATGAGATGTCCCCTTACATGTGTTAGGAAAAGGTAATAAATCAATAAAGGTGTTCAGCAAGATAAAAAGAAGATCAGGGCATCTGCTCTGCCCAGGTGATTGAAATCAGCATGTTTCCTGGGGAAGTTTGGCCCAGTCACCTCAAAAGTGTTCTGCTGGCCGGACGTGGTGGCTCACGCCTGTAATCCTAGCACTCTGGGAGGCCGAGGCTGGAGGATCGTTTGAACTCAGGAGTTCGAGACCAGCCTGAGCAAGAGCGAGACCCCGTCTCTACCAAAAATAGAAAGAAATTAATTGGACAACTAAAAATATATAGAAAAAAAAAAATTAGCCGGGCATGGTGGTGCATGCCTGTAGTCCCAGGTCCTCAGGAGGCTTGAGGCAGTAGGATTGCTTGAGCCCAGGAGTTTGAGGTTGCTGTGAGCTAGGCTGACGCCACGACACTCACTCTAGCCCGGGCAACAGAGTGAGACTCTGTCTCAAAAAAAAAAAAAAAAAAAGTGTTCAGCTGTTTTAACTGTTGGAAGGGGTTTAATGATAAAAATATGTCCTAGACAAGAGTCTGTATCAGATACAGGGCTCAGCCAATGGGACTGTTTTCAGTCTTGTCTGTGAGATGCTAGTGACATTGGATACCAGAAATGATGACAAGTGTCAAGATAGGCAAAACTGGATGCTTCTATTCTGACAAATGTAGCCCCCTGGCCTCAGGGCTCCCTCCCCAGTGGGAAGACAGAAGCCTATCCCCATGGCATCTTTTTTAGCCATTTCTACTGTGGGACTTGGGCATAGGGAAGCTTCTGGGAAAGTGCTGGTCACCTGGCAAGGCAAGGCTGGTGGACCTGCTTGTTCCCTCCAGCTCCAAAGTGATGGAGCTGAGGTGGAGGGAATGGAAAGGTCTGGAGGGCTGGGGTGACAGTTTGTAGCAGATTGAGAAATTGGGCTGAATTCTTCACTTCTGTGTAGGAGTATTCTACACCCACACCTGGCCATGGTTTCATGGTGGACAGGGGGACAGAAGTCAAAGTCCCTGCCATTTGACTTTGGGTTCAGCCATGTGACTTGCTTTGGCCAATGGGATGTTCACAAATGTGATGTGAGCAGAAGATGGAATGTGGTTGCACAGCGGGGCTCTCTCCCTCATACTTCTGCCATTGTTGCGAAGAGTGTGTGCCCTGCATGGCCATTGCCCTTGAGACACACCATTGCCCTTGAGAGCAACGTCAGCTGAACCTTAGACACAAGCGAACCCCAACTGACCCACAGACCTGTAAGCAAGACAAATGAATATGTGTTGTGAGGCACTGATACTTTGAGGTTGTTAGGCAGCATTATGTGCCAATAGCTGACTAATACAGAGGTGAAAGCTGGTGTGTGTGTGAGGTCATGTTGATAGAAAGTTCCAGTTCCTTTCTTAGGATTCCAGCCAGATCTGACAGCTCTCAGCCAGCTGCTTCTTGATCTCCTAGGCTGCCCTGGTGGTCCTCGATGCTGCACTTCTCAGAGGAGTTTATGGAACGTGGACCTAGTCAAGCCTGTTCTGAGTTACCAAGTGCGGTAGGTTGATGCATTAATGGCCCTCAATAAATTATACCTCCTGTGTCAATGCCCTTGTGTGGTCCCTTCCCAGATTGACTCTGAGCTTGGCTGTGACTTGCCTTAGCCAGCAGATAGCAAATGTTTAATGCTGTCTTAGGTTCATGTGCATTGGGCTTGTGTTCATTTGCTGCTGGGAACTCTTGTGAAAAAACCAAGCTGGCCTCCTTGAGGATGAGAGAAGAGAGGTCCCAGGATCCCAGCAGTCCCAGACATGTGAATGAGTCTATCCTAGACCATCAGCCAAGCCACCCAGATCAGAACTACTGGCCAACCACAGAATTATAAGAACTATTATATGTTTGTTAAGCCGCTGCATTTTGAGGTGGTTAGTTATCTGGCAAAAGCTAATGCACACATCTAGTCAAAAGATAGTTTGGAAAATCAATGAGGTATCACGCATAAATGCACACTTATTGACACCTTACTGTGTTCCAGACATTGTGCTTTGGGTTGGGTTTGAGATCTCCAGGTAGGGGACACGTTTGGCTTTTAAATACAGAACCAGAGGGCAGATGGCACTCTAGGAGCTTTGTCTAATTTACGGTGAGGAGGGGCCCTGTGCGTGGTGGATGCTGGCACAGCGGAGAACAGGGCATCCGAGGCAAGGAAAGGCAAGCCAAGGAAACTATTACTACCAAGGCAGAGGTCTGAATTTCAGGTTCAAATTTGGCTGACAGTGAGGGCAGCAGTAGGCAAGGAAGATCAAAGGGCCTAGAACTTGGGAGACACCTTCTCCAGGCAGGAAACTCTCGCTCCTTAACTGCTATAGCAGGATGATGAGAATAATCCCTGACATCTGTTAAATTCTCATGACCCTATGAGTAGGTGGGCCAGATGTTCTTAGCTCCACTTTACCAAAGCGAGGTAGAGTGACCTGCCCAGGGCCACAGGGCCACTAAGAGGCAAAGCTGGGACTCTGCCTGACTCGAGGGCCCACTCTGTATACCCGTCCACTGCACTGAAAATCTCCCAAGACCAGGCACTTATCATTGGTCCCTCAATAACCCTGGAAGATCCTGAGGATGCAGGAGCCTGAAGCAAAATGGCAAGTGCCAGGCATTATTCAGGGTGAGGAATCAGGGTCCAGGGGGTTGGTTAGGTGCCAAAGACCCTGGGAGAGAGGTTGTGCAGTGAACAGGGAAGACATCAAAGCAACACTGACAAACCAATCTCTCCATTACCTACCTATCCAACCATCAACGAACCAATCATCCACCCATCCACCTGCTCATCTATCCAACCACTCACCCAACCAGTCAACTACTCATCCAACAATTAACCAACCACCCATTCCTCCAACTAAGCAACTATCCAATCAACTAGCCATGCATATAATTACCCAACCAGCCAACCTACCAGCAGACCACCAAGCGTCCAAGTATTCATTAACTCCTACTGTGGGAGATGCACAGTGCTAGGAACAAGAGACGTATGAAAATGATGCTGTGTCTCACTTGACTCCTTTCCTTGTATTCTCCAATTAATAGGTCTATAGCAGCCTCGTATTCTTTAAATGATTTGCATATATCATCCTGCTCATCTTGGCTAACTGGGGAAAATGTTCATCTGAAATTTCCTTTGGAAGAAGAATTGTTTTGAAACAGATAGTTTTTTAAAAAAATGCTTGTACTTTTATTTTTCACCAAATATCATACATAGACTTAATTTTACCTTGCAAAGAAATATTCAAAGCATTTTGATTTGATGTATCACACAGAAATGCTGCATTCCTAAGAAATGATCTTTCAATAATTCAGATTGCTGATTCTGTTCTTCATAAAATTTAACTATCTGTTCTCAGAGAGATAAAATTTTGGCTAACAGCTGTCCCTGAGATAGCCAACGTACTTTAGAATGATACAGCAAATCTGCACTGAATACCTCATCTTTCAACTTTAGCATATAATGAAACTGATGCTGCTGTGTTGCATTTGCACGAATACAGTTAACAATACTTATAACTTGTTGCGAAGTGTCACTTAAAATTGCAGCTTTAGCACAGAAATTTTGCCGATGCAAGATACAATGAAAAGAAATGAGAGCATCTGGATTTGTTACTACATTTTTTTTTTCCTGTGTGAGACACCCTTCATGTTTTCCTGTCATGGAAGGTGCACTGTCTG
>CAUYSK010127942.1:0-10519 GCA_963575035.1 Avahi laniger
TAGCTGTTTCTCTCAGAGAATGTGTGCATTTCTCTCTCGAGATGCTTTGGGCCTATAGGGAAGAAACTTATAATGAGGAGAATTGTGCTTTCTTATGGGTGTTTGAATACACACTCTTGCCTCTGATTTCTTTCCCAAAGCAGTGCTATCCTGTAAATTGGGACAAGTCTAGCTTCTTTCTCTCAGACAATGTGCACATTTGTCTCTGGAGCTGCTTAGGGCCTATAGGGGAAAAACGTATAATGAAAAGAATTCTTTCTTATGAGTGCTTGAATACAGACTCTACACACGGCTTTCTTTCCAAAAGTTGTGCCATCCTGTAAATTGGGGCAAGTCTATCTGGTTTCTCGATGAGTATGTGTGTGTTTGTCTCTGGAGCTATTTTGGCCCTATAGGGGAGATTTTCATAATGAAAAGAATTCTACTATCTTATGGGTGTTTTGGTTCACACTCTACCCCCTGCTTTCTTTACCAACGTTGTGCTATCCTGTAAATAGGAGCAAGTCTAGATCCTTTCTCCCAGAGAATGTGCGCTTGTCTCTGTAGCTCTTTGGGCCTACAGGGGAGAAAATTATAATGAAGAGAATTCTACTTTCTTATGTGTGTTTGAGTACATACTCTACACACTGCTTTCTTTCCCAAGGTTGTGCTTTCCTGTAAATTGGGACAAGTAGCTACTTTCTGTCAGAGAATATGCGCGTTTGTCTCTTGAGCTGACTTGGGCATATAGGGCAGAAAATTTTAATGAAGAGAATTCTGCTTTCTTATGGATATTTGAGCACAGACTCTTCCCACTGCTTTCTTTCTGTTTGAGTACAGACTCTACCTGCTGCTTTCCTTCCCAAAGTTGTGCTATCCTATAAATTGGGACAAGTCTAGCTGCTTTGTCTCAGAGAATGTGCACGTTTGTATCTGGATCCGCTTTAGGCATATAGGGCAGAACTTTATAATGAAGAGAATTCTGCTTTCTTATGGGTATTTGAGTACAAACTCTACCCACTGGTTTCTTTAACAACATTGTGCTATCCTTAAATTGGGGCTGGTCTAGCTGCCTTCTCACAGAGAATGTGTGCGTTTGTCTCAGGAGCTGCTTTAGGCCGATAAAGAAGAAACTTATAATGAAGAAAATTCTGCTTTCTTATGGATGTTTGTGTACAGACTCTACCCGCTGCTTTCCTTCCCAAAGTTCTGCTATGCTGTAAATTAGGGCAAGTCAAGCTGCTTTCTTTCAGAGAACTTGTGCGTTTGTCTCTGGAGCTCCTTCAAGCATATAGCGTAGAAACTTACAATGAAAGGTATTCTGCTTTTGGCCTACACGGGAAAAAATTATAATGGAAAGAATTGTTCTTTCTTATGTTTGTTTGAGAACAAACTCTACCGACTGTTTAGTTTTCCAAAGTTGTGCTATCCAGTGAATTGGCGCAAGTCTACGTGCTTTCTCTCAGAGTATGTGCCCGTTTGTCTCTTGAGTTGCTTTGGGCCTGTAGGGGAAAAACTTATAATGAAAAGAATTCTGCTTTCTTATATGTGTTGGAGAACAGACTCTACCCACTGTTTTCTTTCCCAAGATTGTGCTATCCTGCAAATTGGGGCAAGTCTAGCTGCTTTCTGTGAGAGAACGTGCGTGTTTGTCTCTGGAGCAGCTTTGGGCCTATAGGGGAAAAACTTATAATGAAGAGAATTCTGATTTCTTATGGGTGTTTGAGTACAGACTCTACCCGCTCCTATCTTATCCATAGTTGTGCTATTCTGTAAATAGGGGCAAGTCTAGCTGCTTTCTCTCAGAGAATGTGCACGTTTGACTCTGTAGCTGGTTGGGCCTATAGGACAGAAACTAATAATGAAGAGAATTCTTCTTTATTGTGGTCTTTTGAATATAGACTCTACCCACTTCTTTCTTTAACAAAATTGTGCTATCCCTTAAATTGGGGCAAGTCTATGTGCCTTCTCTCCGAGAATGTGCTCGTTTGTTTCTGGATCTGCTTTTCACCTATACGGGAAAAACTTATAATGAAAATAATTGTGCTTTCTTATGGGTGTTTGAGTACAGACTCTACCCAATGCTTTATTTCCCAAAGTTGTGGTATCCTGAAAATTGGTGCAAGTCTAGCTGCTTTCTCTGAGAAGGTGTGTGTTTGTCTCTGGAGCTGCTTTGTGCCTATAGGGGAAAAATTTTTAATGAAATGAATTTTCCTTTCTTAAGGGTGTTACAGTACACACTCTAGTCACTGCTTTCTTTCCCAATGTTGTGCCCTTTATTATGAGTGCTTGAATCAGTGCTTGAATACACACGGCTTTCTTTCCAAAAGTTGTGCCATCCTGTAACTGGGGCAAGTCTAGCTGCTTTCTCTCAGAGAATGTGCGCGTTTGTCTCTGGAATGCTTTGGGCTTATAGGGGAAAAATTTAAAATGAAAAGAATTCTGCTTTCTTATGGGCGTTTTAGTACAAACTTTACCCACTGCTGTATTTCTCAAAGTGGTGCTATCCTGTAAATTGGGACAGGTCTAGCTTCTTGCTCTCAGACAATGTGCGCACTTGTCTCTGGAGCTCCTTAGAGCCTATGGGGGAAAAACGTATAATGAAAAGAATTCTTCTTTATTATGAGTGCTTGAATACAGACTCTACACATAGCTTTCTTTCCAAAAGTTGTGCCATCCTGTAAATTGGGGCAAATCTATCTGCTTTCTCGATGACTATGTGCGCGTTTGTCTCTGGGGCTATTTTGGGTCTATAGGGGAGAAATTTATAATGAAAAGAGTTCTACTATCTTATGCATGTTTTGGTTCACACTCTACCCACTGCTTTATTTACCAACGCTGTGCTATCCTGTAAATAGGGGCAAGTCTCAATCCTTTCTCCCAGAGACTGAGCGCTTGTCTCTATAGCTGCTTTGGGCCTACAGGGGAGAAAATTATAACAAAGAGAATTCTGCTACATACTCTACACACTGCTTTCTTTCCCAAGGTTGTGTTTTCCTGTAAATTGGGGCAAGTAGCTACTTTCTGTCAGACAATGTTTGCGTTTGTCTCTGGAGCTGACTTGGGCATAAGGGCAGAAACTTCTAATGAAGAGAATTCGACTTTCTTCTGGGTATTTGAGAACAGACTCTACCCACTGGTTTCTTTCTGTTTGAGTACAGACTCTACCTGCTGCTTTCCTTCCCAAAGTTGTGCTACCCTATAAATTGGGGAAAGTCTAGCTGCTTTCTCTCAGAGAATGTTCACATTTGTCTCTGGAACTGCTTTTTGCCTGTAGCAGAGAAACTATAAGGAAAAGTATTCTGCTTTCTCTTGGGTGTTTGAGTACAGAGTCTACCCACTCTTTCTTTCCCACAGTTGCGCTATCCTATAAATTGGGGCAAGTTTAGCTGCTTTCTATCAGATTATGTGCGTGTTTCTCTCTGGATTTGCTTTTGGCCTATAGGGCAGAACCTTATAATGAAGAGAATTCTGATTTCTAATGGGAGTTTGTGTACAGATTCTACCTGCTGCTTTTCTTCCCAAAGTTCTGCTACGCTGTAAATTAGGGCAAGTCTAGCTGCTTTCTGTGAGAGAATGTGCGCGTTTGTCTCTGGAGCTGCTTCGGGCCTATAGCGGAGAAACTTACAATGAAAATTATTCTACTTTGTTATGGGATTTTGAGTACAGATTCTACCTACTGCTTTCTTTCCCAAAGTTGTGCTATCCTATAAATTGGTGCAAGTCTAGCTGCTTTCTATCAGCTTATGTGCATGTTTTTCTCTGGATCTGCTTTTGGCCTATACTGGAAAAACTTATAATGGAAATAATTGTTCTTTCTTATGTTTGTTTGAGAACAAACTCTACCGACTGCTTAGTTTCCCAACGTTGTGCTATCCAGTGAATTGGCGCAAGTCTATGTGCTTTCTCTCAGAGAATATGCCCATTTGTCTCTTGAGTTGCTTCGAGCATGTAGGGGAAAAACTTATAATGAAAAGATTTCTTCTTTCTTATGTGTGTTGGAGAAGAGACTCTACTGACTACTTTCTTTCCCAAAGTTGTGATATCCTGCAAATTCGGTCAACTCTAGCTGATTTCTCTCAGAGAATGTGCGCATTTGTCTCTGGAGCTGCTTTGGGTCTATAGGCAAAAAAATTATAATGAAAAGAATTCTGCTTTCTTATGGGTGTTTTAGTACAGAGTCTACCCACTGCTTTCTTTCCCAAAGTTGTGCTACCCTGGAAATTGGGGCAAGTCTAGCTGCTTTCTCTCAGAGATTGTGCGTGTTGTCTCTGGAGCTCTTTGGGGCCTATAGGGGAGAAACTTATAATAAAGAGAATTCTGCTTTCTTATGTGTGTTTTAGTACAGACTCTACCCACTGCTTTCTATCCCAAAGTTGTTCTATACCGTATATTGGGGGAAGTCTAGCAGCATTCTTTCAGAGAATGTGTGCGTTTGTCTCTGGAGCTGCTTTGGGCCTATAGTGGAGAAACTTACAATGAAAAGAATTCTGCTTTGTTATGGGAGTTGAGTATACACTCTAGCCACTGTTTTCTTTCCCAATGTTGTGCTATCCTGTAATTGGGGCAAGTCTAGTTGCTTTCTCTCCGAGAATGTTCGCGTTTGTCTCTGGAATGCTTTGGGCTTCTAGGGGAAAAATTTATAATGAAAAGAATTCTGCTTCCTTACTGGAGTTTTAGAACAAACTATACCCACTGCATTATTTCCCAAAGTGGTGCTGTCCTGTAAATTGGGACAAGTCTAGCTTCTTTCTCTCAGACAATGTGCTCATTTGTCTCTGGAGCTGCTTAGGGCCTATGGGGGAAAAACGTATAATGAAAAGAATTCTTCTTTCTTATGAGTGCTTGAATACAGAGTCTACCCACATCTTTCATTCCAAAATTTGTGCCTTTCTGTAAATTGGGGCAAGTCTATCTGTTTTCTCAATGAGTATTTGCGCATTTGTCTCTGGAGCTGTTTTGGGCCTATAGGGGAGAAATTTATAATGAAAAGAATTCTACTATCTTATGCGTGTTTTGGTTCACACTCTACCCACTGCTTTCTTTCCCAACGTTGTGCTGTCCTGTAAATTGATGCAAGTCTAGCTTCTTTCTGTAAGAGAATGTGCACTTGTGTCTGGAGCTGCTTTGGGCCTATGGAGGAGAATCTGATAATGGAGGGAATTCTGCTTTCCTATGGTTGTTTGAATACATACTCTACCCACTGTTTTCTTTCCCAAAGTTGTGCTATTGTGTAAATTGGGGTAAGTCTAGTTGCTTTCTCTGAGAGAATGTACGCGTTTGTCTCTTGAGCTGCTTTGGGTGGATAGTGGAGAAACTTATAATGAGCAGAATTCTGCTTCCGAATGGGAGTTTGAAGACAGTCATTACCCACTACTTTCTTTCCCAAAGTTGTGCTATCCTGTAAATTGGGGCAAGTCTTGCTGCTTTCTCTCAGAGAATGTGCACGTTTCTGTCTGGATCTTCTTTGGGCCTAAAGGGGAGAAACTTATAATGAAGAAAATTCTGCTTTCTTATCTGTGTTCGCGTACAGACTCTATATACTGCTTTCTTTTTCAACGTTGTGCTATCCTCGAAATTGGGGCAAGTCTAGCTGCATTCTATCAGAGATGTACACGTTTGTCTCTGGAGCTGCTTTGGGCCTATAGGGGAGAAATTTATAATGAAAAGAATTTTTTATCTTATTGATGTTTTGGTATGCACTCTACCCACTGCTTTCTTTCCCAAAGTTGTGCTATCCTGTATATTGGGGAAAGTCTAGCTGCTATCTCTCGGAGAATGTGTGCATTTTTCTCTGGAGCTGGTTTTTGCCTATAGTGGAGAAACATCTAATGCAAAGAATTCTGCTTTCTTATGGGTGTTTGAATACAGACACTACCCATGGTTTCTTTTCCAAAGTTGTGCTATCCTGTAAATTGGGGCAAGTCTATGTGCTTTCTCAATGAGAATGTGTGAGTTTGTCTCTGGAGTTGCTTTGGGCCTGGAGGGGAGAAACTTATAATGAAGAGAATTCTGCTCTGTTAAGAGTGTTTTAGTACAAAGTCTACCCACTGCTTTCTTTCCCAACATTGTCCTATCTCATAAATTGGTTCAAGTCTAGCTGCTTTCTCTCAGAAAATGTGCGCTTGTCTCTGGAGCTGCTTTGGGCCTATATGGGACAAACTTATAATGAAGAGAATTCTGCTTTCTTATGGGTGTTTGAGTACAGACTCTACCTGCTGCTTTCTTTCCCAAAGTTGTGCTAAACTGTAAATTGGGGCAAGTCTAGCTGCTTTCTGTCAGAGAATGTGCGCATTTGTCTCCGGAGCAGCTTTGGGCCTATGGGGGAGAAATTTATAATGAAGAGAATTCTGCTTTCTTGTGAGTGTTTGAGTACAGACTCTACACACTGCTATGTTTCCCAAAGTTCTGCTATCCTGTAAATCGGTGCAAGTCTAGCTGCTTTCTCTCAGAAAATGTGCGCATTTGTCTGTGGAGATGCTTTGGCCTATAGGCGAGAAACTTATAATGAAAAGAATTCTACTTGTTATGGATGTTTTGGTACACATACTGCCCACTTCTTTCTTTCCCAAAGTTGTGTTATGTGTCTTTTGGGGAAAGTATAGCTGCTTTCTCTCACACAATGTGCATGTTTGTCTCTGGAGCTGCTTTGGGCCCATGGGGGAGAAACTTACAATGAAGAGAATTCTTCTCTCTTACGGGTATTTCAGTACAGACTCTATCTGCTGCTTTCTTTCCCAATGTTGTGCTAAACTGAAAATTGGGCAAGTCTAGCTTCTTTCTCTAAGATAATGTGCGTGTTTGTATCTGGAGCTGTCTTGTCCCTATAGGGCAGAAATTTATAATGAAGAGAATTCTGCTTTCTTATGGGTGTTTGAGTACAGACTCTACCCACTGCCTTCTTCCCCAAAGTTGTGCTATCCTGTATATTGGGGCAAGTCTAGCTGCTTTCTCTCAGACAAAGTGCCCATTTGTCTCTGGAGCTGCTTTTTGCCTGTATCGGAGAAACTTCTAGTGCAAAGAATTCTGCTTTCTTATGGGTGTTTGAATACACATTCTACCCACTGTTCTCTTTCTCCAAGTTGTGCTGTCTTGTAAATTGGGGCAACTCTAGCTGCTTTCTCTCAGAGAATGTGCACATTTGTCTTTGGAGCTACTTTGCGCCTATGGGGGGAAATTTTTAATGAAGGGAATTCTGCTTTTTTATGGGTGTTTTAGTACATACTATACCCACTGCTTTATTTCCATAAGTGGTGCTATCCTGTAAATTGGGACAAATCTAGCTTCTTTCTCTCAGACAATGTGCGCGTTTGACTCTGGGGCTGCTTAGGGCCTACGAGGGGAAAAACTTATAATGTAAAGAATTCTGTTTTGTTATGAGTGTTTGTTGAATACAGACTCTACCCACGGCTTTCTTTCCCAAAGTTGTGCTATCCTATAAATTGGGGCAAGTCTATCTGCTTTCTCGATGAGAATATGCGCGTTTGCCTCTGGAGGTGCTTTGGGCCTCTAGGGGAGAAACTTATAATGAAAAGAATTCTAATTTCTTATTGGTGTTTTGGTACACACTCTACCCACTTCTTTCTATGCAAATTTGTGCTATGTGTCAATTGGGGAAAGTCCATCTGCTTTCTCTCAGAGAATGTTCACATTTGTCTCTGGAACTGCTTTGGGCCTATAGTGCAGACCTTATAATGAAAAGAATTCTGCTTTCTTATGGGTATTTGAGTAAAGACTCTACCCACTGGTTTCTTTAACAAAATTGTGCTATCCTGTAAATTGGGGCAAGTCTAGCTGCCTTCTTGCAGAGAATGTCTGCGTTTGTCTCTGGAGTTGTTTGGGGCCTATAAGGGGAGAAAATTATAATGAAGAGAATTCTGCTTTCTTTTGGGTGTTTGAGTACAGACTCTACCCACTGTTTTGTTTCCCAAAGCTGTGCTATCCTGTAAATTGGGGAAAGTCTTGTTGCTTTCTCTCAGAGAATGTGCACGTCTGTCTCTGGAGCTGCTTTCGGCCTATAAAGGAGAAACTTATAATGAAGAGAACTCTGCTTTCTTATTGGTGTTTGTGTACAGACTCTACCCACTGCTACTTCGGGCCTATAGCGGAGAAACTTACAATGAAAAGTATAATGAAAAGAATTCTTCTTTCTTATGAGTGCTTGAATACAGACTCTACCCACGGCTTTGTTTCCAAAAGTGTGCCATCCTGTAAATTGGGGCAAGTCTATCTGCTTTCTCGATGAGTATTTGCACATTTGTCTCTGAAACTGTTTTGGGCCTATAGGGGAGAAATTTATAATGAAAAGAATTCTACTATCTTTGGGTGTTTTGGTTTACACTCTACCCACTGCTTTCTTTCCCAACATTGTGCTATCCTGTAAATTGATGCAAGTCTAGCACCTTTCTGTCAGAGAATGTGTGCTTGTCTCTGGAGCAGCTTTGGGCCTATGGGAGAGAAACTTATAATGAAGGGAATTCTGTTTTCCTATGGGTGTTTGAATACATACTCTACCCACTGCTTTCTTTCCCATAGTTGTGCTATCCTGTCAATTGGGGCAAGTGTAGCTGCTTTCTCTGAGAGAATGTACACGTTTGTCTCTGGAGTTGCTTTGGGTGTATAGGGAAGAAACTTATAATGAAGAGAATTCTGTTTTCTTATGGGTTTTTGAATACATACTCTTCCCACTGCTTTCTTTACCCAAGTTGTGCTATCCTGTCATTGGGGCAAGTCTAGCTGCTTTCTCTGAGAGAATGTGCGCATTTTCTCTGGAGCTGCTTTGTGCCTATAGGGGAGAAACTTATCATGAAGAGAATTCTGCTTTCTTATGGGTGTTTGGGAACAGACTAAACCAACTGTTTGCTTTCCCAAAGTTGTACTGTCCTGTAAATTGTGTCAAGTCTATCTGCTTTCTCTCAGAGAATGTCGCGTTTGTCTCTGGAACTGATTTGGGCCTATAGGGAAGAAACTTATAATGCAGAGAATTCTGCTTTCTTCTTTGTGTTTGACTACAGACTCTACCCACTGCTTTCTTGAACAAATTTGCGCTATCCTTAAATAGGGACAACTCTAGCTTCTTTCTCTCAGAGAATGTGTGAGTTTGTCTCTTTAGCTCCTTTCGACCTATAGGAGAGAAATCTATAATGTGGAGAATTCTGCTTTGAATCTATAATGTGGAGAATTCTGTTATGAATATTAGGGTACAGACTCTACACACTGCTTTCTTCCCCAAAGTTGTGCTGTCCTGGAAATGGTGCAAGTCTAGATGCTTTCTCTCAGAGAATGTGCACGTTGTCTCTGGAGCTGCTTTGGGCGTATCGGGGAGAAACTTATAATGAAAAGAATTCTGTTTCTTCGGGTGTTTGAGTTAAGACTCTAGCCACTGCTTTCTTTCCCATTGTTGTGCTATGTGTCATTTGGGGAAAGACTAGCTTCTTTCTCTGAGAGACTGTGCACATTTCTCCCTGGAGTTGTTTTGGCCCTATAGAGGAGAAACTTATAATGAAGAGAATTCTGCTTTCTTATGTGTGTTTGAGTACAGACTTCACCCACTGCTTTCTTTCCCAAGTTTGTGCTATCCTGAAAATTGGTGCAAGTCTAGCTGCTTTTCTCAGAAAATGTGTGCTTTTGTCTCTGGAGCCTCTTTGGACCTATAGGGGAGAAGCTTATAAAGAAGAGAATTCTGCTTTGTTATGGGTGTTTCAGTACAGAATCTACCCACTGTTTTCATTCTCAACGTTGTGCTATCCTGTAAATGGGACAATTCTAGCTCTTTTCTCTCAGAGAATGTTCTCGTTTGTCTCTGGAGCCACTTGGCGATTATAGGGCTAAAACTTAAAATGCAAAGAATTCTACTTTCATATGGGTGTTTGAGTACAGACTCTGCCCACTTCTTCCTTTCCGAAAGTTGTGCTATTCTTTAAATTGGGACAAGTCTAGCTGCTCTCTCTCAGATAATCTGTGCATTTTTCTCTGGAGGTGCTTTTGGCCTATAGGGGAAAAATCTATAATGCAAAGAATTCTGCTTTCTTTGGGTGTTTGAGTACAGACTCTGCCCACTGCTTTCTTTCCCAAAGTTCTGCTATCCTGTAAATTGGGGTACATAGCTGCTTTCTCTCAGAGAATGTGCGCATTTGTCTCTGGAGCTCCTTAGGGTCTACAGGGGAAAAACTTATAATGCAAAGAATTCTGCTTTCTTCAAGGTGTTTGAGTACATACTCTGCTCACTGCTTTCTTTTCCAAAGTTGTGCTATCTTGTAAGTTGGGACAAGTCTAGATGCTTTCTCTCAGAGAATGTGCGCGTTTGTCTCTGGAGTGGCTTGTGGCCTACAGGAGAAAAACTTATAATGCAAAAAATTCTGCTTTCTTATGGGTGTTTTACTACAGACTCTGCCCACTTCTTTCTTCCCAAATTTGTGCTATCCTGTAAATTTGGGAAAGTATAGCTGCTTTCTCTCAGAAAATGTGTGTGTGTGTCTCTGGAGCTGCTTGGGGCCTATAGGGGAAAAACTTATAATGCAAAGAATTCTACTTTCTTATG
>CAUYSK010127943.1:0-112694 GCA_963575035.1 Avahi laniger
GGCATGGTGGCGCATGCCTGTAGTCCCAGCTACTCGGGAGGCTGAGACAGTAGGATTGCTTGAGACCAGGAGTTTGAGGTTGCTGTGAGCTAGGATGACGCCACGGCACTCGCCCCAGGCAAGAGAGTGAGACTCTGTCTCCAAAAAAAAAAAAAAAAAAAAAAAGAAATTGTATTAAATTGACATCATTATAACACTGAATCTTCCCATCAGAAACATATCTTTTCATTTGCTTTTTTCTTTTAATTTTAGAGTCAGGGTCTCACTATGTAACAGAGGGAATGGTCTGGAAAAAAAAAGGGCAAAAGACGTCACCCTCTTCTCATAGATAAGGAAAGGAAATATTGAGAGTGGGGACTATGTAACAGAGTGAATGGCCTGAGAAAAAAAAAATCGGCAAAAAGATTTTCTGTCTCTTTAAAACTTCCCCCACTCCTTGGGGCACTCACAGCCTGGCCTGCATCCCTGAGGCAAGTTAAATCTTTTGTTAAAACTCCCAGGTGGCGCCAGCCCCCCAAGTGGGCGGCTGGCAGAGTTCACAGGCTTTGTTTTTGGTTGAGCTGGGATCATTAGAATAGTTAACCACAGTAATTGCCGGAAGCCCAGAACCCTCCCTTTAAAAGCTCTTTATTTCTGCCTATGTTCAGGAACTTTGGGATTTTTTTTTTTTTTTTTGAGTCAGAGTCTCACTGTGTTGCCCAGGCTAGAGTGAGTGCCGTGGTGTCGTCCTAGCTCACAGCAACCTCAAACTCCTGAGCTCAAGCGATCCTCCTGCCTCAGCCTTCCAAGTAGCTGGGACTACAGGCATGCGCCACCATGCCTGGCTAATTTTTTCTATATATTTTTAGTTGCCCAATTAATTTCTTTCCAATTTTAGTAGAGACGGGGTCTCGCTCTTGCTCAGGCTCGTTTCGAACTCTTGAGCTCAAACAATCCGCCTACCTAGGCCTCCCAGAGAGCTAGGATTACAGGCGTGAGCCACCGTGCCCGGCCGGAACTTTGGGATTTTGAGATGAGAAGGTCTACCACATTTCTTCCTTTGCCGGGAAAGTAGACTCTCTTTCCTTCCTTCCCAAACTGCTTGTCCTCGTTTTTCCAATTTGGCCTTGTGGACAAGTCGCCGAGCTTTCGGTAAATATTGCCCAGGTTGGAGTGCAGTGGCTATTCACAGGCAGGACCATGGTGCACTGCAGCCTTGAACTTCTGGGCTCAAGTAATCCTCCTGTCTCAGCCTCCAGAGTGGCTGAGACTACAGGCAGGAGCTACCACAACTGGCTTATTTAAGTCATTATTAATATCCTTAAAGTTCTCTTGTTTTCTTCATATAGATCTGGCATATTTCTCAAAATGTTCTAAGTATATATATATCTATATATATCTTTTTGGCTGCTATGGTGAATGGGAATTTTTTTCCATTTTACTTTAATTTTTTTTTTAAAGTTTTGTCTTAGTCAATATTCTTATGGTAGCCATTTACAGAAATACATTCTAACTACCTTAGGCCAAAAAAAAAAAAAAAAAAAGGGCGGAGAAGAATGCTTTGGAAGGTGGCCAGGGCCTTCCCTGCAGGCTAAGGGCAGAAAGGAGACTGGGCCTCACAAGGGGAATGGAAACAAGAACTAGTTTCCTGTTGCTTCTTCTATGAGATCTGTTTTTCTCTCCCTTTGCAGTTCAGTTTTCTTTGCTTCTCCCTTTCTTTGTCCCTCTTTCACATTTCTGGGAAGCAAGGGGATACAGAAAAAACCTGGCTACAGGGCTACTTGTATGAATGGAGCAATTCTCAGAAAATAACTGGTTTGAGGAGGTACCTTTGAAACAGATTTCAAGGCACTGCAATGTCAGGAACTTCAAAAGAATCTGTTTCTTGCCCAGGAGAGGTAGAGTTGGAAGTTAAAGTATGGGAACCTATACTTCAAGGTAGGTCAGAGAATTTTATAGCTAGCTCTTACACAGAAAGGCAAGGGAAGGTTAGAATGATATTTTTAGGTGTTATGGCTGGCTTTTAGGGGAGAGGGGTTCTAGTTTCTATGACCCACCTTGAGGAAGAGGAATTCTGGTTTCAAAGGCTTGAACTAGGGGAGAAAGAAGGGTGGGAGGTTAGGTCAGAGAGAGACCACTTCTGGGGTCTCTGATCTCCTTTAGTTCAAAGTAATAATGCCAAAGCACTTTATTTTGGTGTATTTTCTTCTGAGCCCCAACACTGTTTACGATGTAATTCCACATATTTCACTTAGCCACTCTTAGGCTTTTGGCTCAGAGCACACATAATATGCCATGAACATAAAATTGGGTGGTTTAAGGGGCATGCGTTGCCATTTCAAAAATTTTGTCTTTAGAAAATTAGATCCTTTAGATTTGGCAACATAGGATAACAATGGCTATAACCCTATTCTTACTCTCAACTGGCTTACAATTCATTTTGATTTTCTTCTATAGAAAGGGGTACTTCATAAAAGATACCCTCCCCCAAAACCAGAAATTATGCTAAAATACATTTTTCTTTACTGAATCTATTAGTCCAGTTCAGTAGTTGGTATCAACCTTAGACTGGGAGCCTGGTGAAAGCTACAGTGGGAGAACTCGGAAGGAAGAAACTTTGGCAGTCTTAGAGCTATTGGTTACTAATTGAACGACCTTTACAAGTAACCTAGCCTCTGTGACCTTGTTTTCTCATTTTCAAATTCGCGATAAGAACTTTTCTATTCTGGTGTTATGAGATGAAACATAGTATGAACAAAGGTTCACGTGGAGCATTACCAATGGCTAATGTGAGAGTCTGACACTGATGAAGGAAAAAAGATAAACGAGTTTGGAGGGAGACTAAGGAGGAGGCAAAAGGACCCCAGAAGTGACACCCTTGCCTTACATACTCTACACGTGGGGCTAGGTCTAAATTCTCATTCCAGACTCATTCTTCTTTCATGGTCAGCTTCCCCCAGGATACCCATATGAGCCCTTTCTTTCTTTCTTTTTTTTTTTTGAGACAGAGTCTCACTGTATTGCCAGGGATAGAGTGCCGTGGCGTCATCTTAGCTCACAGCAACCTCAAACTCCTGGGCTCAAGCCATCCTACTGCCTCAGCCTCCCGAGTAGCTGGGATTACAGGCATGTGCCACCATGCCCGGCTAGTTTTTTCTGTATGTTTTTAGTTGTCCAATTAATTTCTTTCTATTTTTAAGTAGAGACGGGGTCTCGCTCTTGCTCAGGCTGGTTTCGAACTCCTGAGCTCAATCCGCCCGCTCGGCCTCCCAGAGAGCTAGGATTACAGGCGTGAGCCACCACGCCCGGCCCATATGAGCCCTTTCATGACAGCTGTAAAACCAGAATAATATTGAACCTTCTATGAATCCCAGTGTTCCTTCCTACTGTTTATATAACAAAAAGGAGATTGTTCAAAATCATAAAATGACAATCTGCTCCATTTATAGTCTCCACCTAGATAGAAAAAGAGTCACTCACATTTCATATCGCAACTTCACTTGCTTAAAATAAGAATGTTTTACCAAACGAGGCCCCTGCCACGCCTTACTATAGAGATCTAATCAAGAAGAACCTCAGCTCTTTCATACAGATAACTCCATCCTATGGAGGACACGATCTCCTTTAATTAGAAAACGAGTATTCGCTTTGGCCGAGTTTTCTCCAACAGAAAATTCCATTTCTTCAAACTTTGCTTCCCTGCTCAGTCTGCAAAAGACGAGTCAGGTTTTCCTCAGTGGGCTCGGGGCGGGGAGCGGGGGTCGCCACAAACCAAGAGGGAATCCCAGGCTGTGTGGAGCGGCGGGTGGTAGAGGTTCAACTCGGGGGCCGGGCTGGTCCCAGCAGCCACAGCCGCGGAGGAACCGCCCCGCTCGAACAAGCCTGTCCCGCCCCGCATGCAACGCGTTTATACGACTTAAGGAGTGGCTTCAGACCCCGGAGGCGTGCTTTCCGGTCGTCCCTCAGCTCGCCTTCCTTCCGGGGCGGGACTTCCTGTCTATCACTGATAAGCGCACGGCTGCGGAGCTGGTAGGAGGCCTAGACGGGAAGTTCAGAATGGCCGATCAGGGCTTACGTTCCTCGAAAGGGTGCCTAAGAGGACGCTCTTTCTCGCTCCTCTTTCTTGCTCTTTTCTCCGCGCGACGCCTCGGTTTGCGCCGACGTCCTGGGCTTTTGGCACTACCGCCCACCTGAGGCTCTTCCGCTTCCTTTTTTCCCAGGCTCCGCCCCCAGCGTCCCGTGGCCATGACGACCACACCGCAGGACTCCCTGGTGTGGAAGCTAGCTGGGCTGCTGCGGGAGTCCGGTGAGTGGACTTCCGGCTGAGCTGGGCCTCGGGCGAGGTGGGGGTGCTGCCTTCCGGAGACACGCCTTAAGAGTCACGAAGTTACTGCTGGGAGGGTCACGAGGTGTCAGAGTTCAATTGTTTTACTCTTCACGGGTTTGTTTGCTTTAGTGCTGTTGCCATCAGTGTCCTTTGCTTTTGACAGTGTAAATCTAGCCATCCTTCGAGGGCAAACTGCAGTACCACTTCTTCCATGCGTTCTCTGATACTTTCAGAGGGAAGTGATCGTTACTTGCCTAAAAGCCCCTCGAGACCAAGAACTGATATTAATAATAATCACTGTTGTATAGCAAGGCACTGAATAGAGCGTAGTTAAAAGCATGAGATTCGGAGGCAGCCCCACCTGGGTTGGAATCTCAACCCTCTTTCAAACCGGGCCAGATTGTTTCCTGAGCCTCAGTTTTACTCACAGACAGAATGGCATAATGATTCCACTCAACGGTTGTTCTAGGGATTAATTGATGTGTAATGCATTTAATACAGTGTTTGCACATACAGTAACTGCTCAAAAGTAGCTATTGTTTTAATTGCTTCCCTCAGTGCCTGGCACTGTGCTGGACATGGCAGAGCCACAGTATTTGTTTAGTATGTAGTTGGCATTAGTTGTTGTACAACAAGCCTTGCCTTTGAGATCACACAGAAGTAGCAACTTCCTACTGGCTATATCATCTCAGTCAAGGTTCTTAACTTCTTTGAACCTTAATTTTCATATCTGTAAGATGGGGTTAATAGTGCTTCTCATTGGGAGATTCTGATGAGGTTTAAAGGAGGTAACAGAGTCGTCTGGCACATGTTAACCAGTTGATGTTAGTTGCCCTCCGTTACTCTGCATTCCCATCGATGGTATTTGTGGAATCTCTCTTTGCCTAGCAGTTTTATTTTTTGGCTTATATTAATAACTGCAAATGTCTTACTTCCTCTTCTGAGAGGAGAAGACTAGGGGGCTCTTTGAGGATGGGCAGAGTCCTTGAACCATGTCCATATTGTTGCCTGATTTGTTACTTTATTCAGCAAAAATCTGATATGTTATGGTTCCAGGGATTAGGGATGGTGGGTATGTGAGTATGCAACTATAAAGGGGTAGCAGGAGGGAGATCTTTTCTGGTGAGGGAATAGTTTTGTATCTTGATTGTGGCGATGGTTATAGGAATCTACAGAAATGGCTTAGAACCATATATACATGTTCTACTAATATCAATTTCTTGATGTAGGTATTGTACTATAGTTATATAAAATGTAACCATTGGAGGAAACTGGGTAAAAAGGGGGTTCTCTGGGGGATCTCTGTGTACTATTTCTGCAATATCTTTTGATTCTGTTCTTTTTTCTTTTTGATTCTATTCTTATTTATTAAAAAAAAGTTTAACAATATTCCTCCATGCCTATCTTGTAACTGCACTTTTTTAGGTGCAATGATGAATACCAAAGTGACCAAAATATGCCCTCAAGGATGACAGTTTCATTAGAGCAGTTTTAATATAGAGAACAATAACAATACCTTTGTGCTATAGTGAATGGTCATTCTTTCTATGACATGCATTTTAGTACTGTTTGAAAGTTTTTCTATATGTACATATTACTTTTTCACTCAGAAAAAGAAATAAAGTTAAAACAGCCAATTCACTTTCATGTAAAAATGAGTGACTGCAGTGTGAAAGTCAGCACTGTTAGTTCTTGAGAAGGCTTCCTCCCGGAGGAGGCTGGCCTCAAGGTGAGTGGTGGAAGGGGGTGTCTCAGAAAACGGGAGAGTTGTGAACCAAGCTGGCTGTATTTCCAGCACTGTGAGTAGGCCAGGATTTTTGAGCAGAAGGTGAAAGAAAATTTGGAAAAGTTGGTTGGAGTCATGTAATGAAGCAGTCTCATATATCAGGCTGGAGAGTTAGAACTTTCTTTCGAAGCTGGGAGGAGCCGTTGAAGCC
This sequence comes from Avahi laniger, assembly GCA_963575035.1. Taxonomy (NCBI): domain Eukaryota; kingdom Metazoa; phylum Chordata; class Mammalia; order Primates; family Indriidae; genus Avahi; species Avahi laniger. Next base: position 6,244 of record CAUYSK010127943.1, read on the forward strand.
TTATGAGCCGAGGAGAAGATAGAAAATTTGATCCTACAGTGGAAGATCTGCAATATGGATTGTAGTGAATGTAATTTGGGGGTCACAACGTTTTAGAATAAAGGGAAAAACCCTTTCATTATTTCCTCCCTCCTGTCTCCCTTCTCCCTGCAGGGGATGTGGTCCTGTCTGGCTGTAGCACACTGAGTCTGCTGACTACCACACTGCAGCAGCTGAACCACATATTTGAGCTGCACCTGGGGCCATGGGGCCCTGGCCAGACAGGCTTTGTGGCTCTGCCTTCCCACCCCGCTGACTCCCCCATCATCCTCCAGCTTCAGTTCCTCTTCGATGTGCTGCAGAAAACGCTTTCTCTCAAGGTTCTGGGAATGGGGATGGGGCAGGATGTGCAAAGGGCCCAGGAGAATGACAGAGGCTGGGGGTGGGGGTATGAAAAGTCTACAGGGTCAAGATCCAGAGTGTGTCAGAGATATGGATGGTTGTGCTAAAGAAGGGACGCTGAGGAAAGGGAGATCTGCCATGCTCAATAACTGGAATGTTTTTCTTTCAGCTGGTCCATGTCCCTGGTTCTGGTCTCCCAGGGCCCATCAAGATTTTTCCCTTCAAGTCCCTTCGGCAGCTGGAGGTATAAGGGCACTGGGGGATTTTGATGTATGACACCCAACTTGAGGCAGCCACTTTGGAATGGTTAAGAGAGGTGGCCTCTTTTGGTGGGGAGGCCAGGCCTGAGTATACCCATTACTCTGCAGTAATGTGTTATCTAGTCTCTTCTGTTTAACACTTCCCTGAACCATAGCTGGGCTTTCTCATCTTCTGCTTCCTCCCCTCCAGGCTAGGTGGGGATGAGGTCTTTGTCTTCTGTGAAGTTCTACCTTCCTCCCTCTTCCTTTCCTTTCCCTAGCTCCGAGGTGTCCCCCTCCACTGCCTGCATGGCCTCCGAGGCATCTATTCCCAGCTGGAGACCCTGATTTGCAGCAGGAGCATCCAGGCATTAGAGGTAAGGAGAGTGATGGGTGGGCTTGGATGCCTTGTCCCGAGAGACATAGAGGACCAAGCTCTGGTCTTCTCCCTTCTCTGCAGCCCTCCTGCTTCCTGCTTCCCTCTAGACAGTGTCCTTGCTCACTACCCTATGCTCCCATAGCACTCTGTACCTATCTGTATGTTTATAGTCACACCTACCATATTGTGTTAAATACTTTAGTGTCTGCCTCCCCACTAGCCCCACAGTGAGCCCCGTGGAGACAGGGACCTGGGCTTTCTTTTAAGTCTGCATCTCCAGATGGAGCACCATGTGTAAAGAATGAATGAATGAGTATTAGAGTATGACCTTGGCATGGGGAAGATGTTCAGGGTGGAATAATGAAGCATCCGTCTGCCCTCTCAGGACCTCCTCTCAGCCTGCGGCGGTGACCTCTGCTCTGCCCTCCCCTGGCTGGCTCTGCTTTCTGCTGACTTCAGCTACAACACACTGACTACCTTAGACAGCTCCCTGGTGAGTGCCTCAGAGAGAAGAGGGTTTTGAAGAAGGGCAGGGATGAGCCTTTAGGGAGGAGAGGGCCAGCCGCTTGCCAGGGTATCCTTGTAGCAAAGACCGACTCTCTGCCTCCTCTTCTCATCCCTCTCAGCGCCTCTTGTCGTCTCTGCGTTTCCTGAACCTGAGCCACAATCAAGTTCAGGACTGCGAGGGCTTCCTGATGGTGAGTATAAGCAGCCTGGCGGGCTGGGGCATCTCCAGCCTTTGATTGCTCTGTGCTCACTGTTTCTCCTGGGCCTGCTTTTCCTCCCACCTTGTTCTTGCCACCTGGTGGAGCCATATCCTGGAGGTAGTACTGTTTGGGGCTCGGGCTCTAGCATAAGACATACCAGAGTTCAAATCTCAACTTCTGATGCCTGTATGACTTGGAGCAAATTAGTTAACCTCTTGGTTTCTTCACCTGTAAACTAGAAATCATAGCATTCCTGCTTTTTAGTATTAAAATGATTATGGAGAGTATCCAGTGTTGCTTAGCCTAGTGCCTAGCTCAGAAACTGGTAGCTTTTGTGATGATGGTGAACCTTTATCCTGTGTCCCTGTGTGAAAGATAAACAAAGCCAGTCACTAGTTAAAATAAGGACAGATTTTAATCAATAATGAACTATTGCAATAGGGAAGAGGTTCCAGCATGAACTCCACTTTTGTGTAGAGGTGACTGGACATTGTCAGCCTAGCTCACAGCAACCTCAAACTCCTGGGCTCAAGCGATCCTCCTGCCTCAGCCTCCCAGATAGCTGGGACTACAGACACGCACCACCATGCCCAGCTAATTTTTTCTATTTTTTTAGTTGTTTGGCCAATTTCTTTCTATTTTTAGTAGAGACGGGGTCTCGCTCTTGCTCAGGCTGGTCTCGAACTCCTGAGCTCAAACGATCCGCCTGCCTCGGCCTCCCAGAGTGCTAGGATTATAGGCGTGAGCCACCGCGCCCGGCCTTTGATTTGTATTTTGAATATTTGTGGTGATGGCATAGACATCAGTGTCATAGTCATGGTTATTTCCCAGAGCAGGGCATGGAAGATACAGGAATGTCAGTGGACTTTCTGAGTGGCCCATGTCCCAGCAGCTCTGGGCATGTAGATTTGTCCATACATGAACTGTTGTATGATGGATTTTGTTATATCAAGTAGTCCAGCTTTAGCTCACAGGGATTTTTTTAGATCCTAGGGAAATTGCAACTGCAAGTAACCTAGAGTTCTGATAAGGATATGGGCAGTTAGCAGTCGAGTTTTATTTTTTAAGTTTTTTTAGAAACAAGGGCTCGGTGTGTTGCCCGGTCTGGTCTCGAACTCCTGGCCTCTAGCCATCCTCCCGTCTTAGCCTCCTGAATAGCTGGGATTACAGACGCAAGCCACCATGCCTGGCTTTAGGGCAGTTAGGTTTTAGTTTTCAGTGATACCAGGTCAGAAGAGAGGGAGGAAAATTAGAAACATTGGTTTGAAGAATCGTGGCCAAATATGGAAAGAAACTAGAAGAACTGAGAATTTGATAAGGGCTGACAAAATGTGTAAGACAGCAGGACCTAGTCCAATTTACAGGTAGATAAAACCTCGAAGAAAATGACTAGAACTAGAATCTGGTAATCCACAATGGTGTGTTAATAGTTTTTTCATTGAATCATAAAATTTTTCTCTAAAGTCACCCCCACCTCCCGTTTTTGAGTGAAAACAATAAAAGTGAAAGTGAGATTATTCTTGTTTGCAAAATAAGGTTAGATTTGGCCTCCTTATTTATGTAAGAGCAGTGAGAATGCTAATTGACCACATAGGCTTTTTTGAGTTTGCTCTGCTGGAACCTTTTATAAGGAATCTCAGACAATACTTTTAAAAGCCTGTTGAGGCTAGGAAGCCAGGCCAACAGCTTGCCACCAGACTTCCTTTGTGGTGCCTGTAGATTCGTGAATTCATCTCTTCTTGAGGTTTCCCCCAAATACCCTAAGGTTTCTGGGCCTGCTGGGAGGTAACCTTTCTCACTCATACGCAAGGCTGGGAACCCTGTAAGCCAGGTAGCATGCCATTTTTTCAAAGAGAGTTTTTAAACATTGGCTCCACAAAGTAAGCTTTTTTAGTTCCTTAAAACTGTCTGGCTGTATCTGATTTTATGCATTATTTTAAAATATGACATTTCAGACTAAGCTTGATTACATAATCAATTTTCCCAATTATGTCTTGTTATAAGGAGGGCAGATTCTTATTGAACCTATGCAGATAGCTATATTGCCATGTAAATAAGAATACTCAGTGGGAGTTTCCAAATTCTGGAGGGATCAGGCAGGGAGAAAAGATAAATGTTTTGTTTTTGTTTATAAATGTTTAATTTATTAAATTGTTTTGAGTTGTAGATAGCATAAGAGAAAAGGGAAAGGGATTCCTTATATCATGTCCAGAAATAGAACATTAAAGAACCAGCAATATTTTAATCAAAAGCCATAAAACAACATAATCATCCTTCAGCAGTTCATTCAGTCTTATGTAATTCATTTCTTGTTCTGCTTGATCTTGGGTTAGCAGTTTTATGAATCCATCAGCTTTCTCTTTAGCGTTTTGGAAGTCCTGACTCAGTCCAGTGGTACGATCTCAAAGTTATTTAAGTAATGCCATCAGAAGCTGTGCCCCAGAGTGCCTGGCACGGTCATTTTCCATGAATCTCTGTGATAGCTCCTTTTTGTTAAGACAGGTACTCTGACCTGTAGCTTTTAGGAAGACATCAGGGTAAAACAGTAATTCTGCGAAGGACAAAAGAGTTAAATGGGCCTATTTCTAATTAGCTTTGAAGGTCTCTGAGTCCCTTGAGAGCCCCAGTGAGGGCAGGGACCTAAAGTTTGAGTGACCGTAGGTAGTTGAGGAGTGGGTGGGAAAGGTCTGGCTGGAGTGAGAAGGAGGGGAGGGGACCTTTCAGAGGAGTGAGGGAGTGGAAGGAAAGATGGAAGGTGGTAAAAGGAGGAAGGGGAGCAGGGATGGTGGGAGTGGAGTGGTCTTAGAGGAGCCAGTTTGGGGAGATCTTAAGTTTCCCAAAGAAGCCATTGAAGTTCCAGATTATCCTTAGTAAAGTCATGCCAACGAGAAAGGAAATGGACAGAGCTAGTGCCGTAGCAGTGACACATATAGTCAGCAGGGATTTGAGAAGGGTGTTTCAGTCAACTGGGAAGTTCCCATGGAAGGAGCAGGATCAAGTAGGGAGAACAGAGAGGACTCAGACAAAGAGCCAGGAAAAAGACCAGCCCAAGAGTCACAGAGTGAATCCCTGCTGGAAGCAAAGAGTGAGGAAGAAGAATTTCCAACCCAGGAAGTACTTTTCAGACAAAGCGTGGGACTCTAACCTAGCTTCAGAGCATATGTTTAGAGTCATAAGGATCAAAATCTGCCCTCACTGTGTTTCGGTGGACGTTTGTCCCAAGCCTGGATTGGGAGTTAGAGTCACCAGTGGCTCCCCCATTGATCAGTTGGGAATAAAGACAAAGGCATCAAAGGTGCACTCCTGGGGTCCTGGTGAGCGGTCCAGAGGGTCCAGCGGTGAATCTGATCCCACTTGAGTCACAGTAACAGATAGCTGTCACAGGTAAAGCCAGACACTAGAGTGGTAAGGACAGATTTTAATCAGTAATAAACGATTGCAATAGGGAAGAGTTTCCAGCATGAACTCCATTTTTGTGCAGAGGTGACTGGACATTGTAAAGAGAGAATGAGGGAGTGGGCAGGGGGAACAGTGCAGGCTTGAGCCTAATCAGGGACATGGAAATTTACAAAAAGTAAATAAAGTGGAGGTTGGTCCATGTGAAACTCATCTGGGATTGCTAACTGAGTGGCACTTATCAAAGTTAGGCCCTGTCCTCCCACAGAGACTGGGAGATAGGGGCCCTATCTTCAGTTCAGGGGTTGGTTGCAACAAACAATAAATTCCTTTGGCAACCATGAGTGTTCCCAGGTAGGAACTTAAGGGGGCTGGAGTTGCCATCCTAGGGATATGGCCTTAAGCTGTTGGGAACTATGCTAATGTTTGCTCAAGATTTTTAGTATGGTGGTGGGGGTGGATGTGGACAAAATCATTTGTGCTGAGAGTGTGCAGTTTTTATAGGCCAAGACTGAGGCCTGGTTCTGAAGAGGGCTCAGAGGACCCTGACTAGAATTTGTCCAAGGAGAAAATCTTTGTCCCCTTCCCTCCACCGCCAGGATTTGTGTGAGCTTTACCATCTGGACATTTCCTATAACCACCTGCATTTGGTGCCAAGGATGGGACCCTCAGGGGCTGCTCTGGGGGTCTTGATACTGCGAGGCAATGAGCTTCAGAGCTTGCATGGTGAGTAGGGGCATGTGTTGTGGCAGACATGGAGGGGAATGGGGGAAGTGGGAGACTTAAGGTGGCCTCAGGACCACATGCCTCTAGAGCATTATAAGGGCTTATAGGCAGGGCCGAGGTGCTCCCATCTGTCTTTCTACCGCACCCTCCCCCAACACAGGTACCATCACACTCACCTGCACCCACGTGCACTCACCCTTCTTCCGTTCTTGCCTCCACCCTAGGCCTGGAGCAGTTGAGGAACCTGCGGCACCTGGATGTGGCATACAACCTGCTGGAAGGACACAGGGAGCTGTCGCCGCTGTGGCTGTTGGCAGAGCTCCGCAAAGTGAGGCATGGGTGCTTTGAGGGCCTGGGAGCCACCATTGTGCGCCCCCATCCTGTGCTAATTTGGTCAGTGCCTTCTTCACACTGGAATGAGGTGGCTGAGGGCCATATCATTCTCCTTTTCCTGCCCCTCAGCTCTGCCTGGAGGGGAACCCTTTGTGGTTCCACCCTGCGCACCGAGCAGCCACTGCCCAGTACTTGTCACCCCGTGCCAGGGATGCTGCTTCTGGTGTGAGTGTTCAATTGCCCTGTGTCCACTCTGTTTCTCTTTCCTGCCCAGTCTTACCCCACTCCTGTACCCTCTTGCCATGCCTTGGTGGGAGGTCAAGGACCTGGACCCCTTGCTTATTATGTTGTTAATACCTGGAATTCACTGGGGATGAGCCCCACCAAGACCCCCGCCCCCTTTTTTTCTTTGCTCAGTTCCTTCTTGATGGTGAAGTCTTGTCGCTGACAGATTTTCAGGTCAGTGTGGTGTTGGGCCAGGGATGGGGGAAGACATGAAGGGAGGGCACTGGTGATGGGGTCAGAGGGGTGGCCAGGAGAAGGGTCTTCCTGGTTAGTGGAAAGTGGGGTCCTGCCTCCTGGCTAGCCTGGGCAGGGCATAGGTACTTCTCTGGCCCCGACCTCTTTCTTCTTCCTGTTGTCACATGCCAGACCCCTTCATCCTTGGGACTTGGCCCCATGGCCCCGCCTCTGTCCTGGCCAGTGGGGAGTACTCCTGAAACCTCAGGCGGCCCTGACATAAGTGACAGCCTTTCTTCAGGGGGCCCTATGGTCCAGCCCCCGCTTCATAAGGTTAAAGTAAGTGGTGTCCTTGGCTGCCTTGTGCCTGGGGTTAGGTGTCTTTATGGGACCTCTGGGTTGTTGGTGTGGAATAGCATGGCCTTATACTTGCTTGCAGTTGGGGTTTTTCCCGGTAGGTTGGACAGGTGGCCATGGATGGCAGGGCAGGAGGCCCTGGCTTTCATAGAACTTTGTTCCGCTACCCAACCTCAGAGCCGAGTCCGTGTGAGGCGGGCAAGCATCTCTGAACCCAGTGATACAGACCCGGAGCCCCGAACGCTGCACCCCTCCCCGGCTGGTAAGTCAGCCTCACCCGACTCATCCCTCTCCCCAGTCCAGTTCTCTCTAATCTTTTAAGTTACTGTGAAGATCTGGTAGGAGACATTTTATTTTTTGATGGAGTAGAGCATTGTAGAGGGTCTCTTAGTCTTTTCTCTTTGCTTTTAGTTTATGAAAAGAAGAAGAAATTGCTTCTGGGCAGCCTTTCCCAAAGTTTTTCAAGGAACATTAATCTCTGGGTGTCAAGAAGTCATATAGGCCGGGCGCGGTGGCTCACACCTGTAATCCTAGCACTCTGGGAGGCCGAAGCGGGCGGATTGTTTGAGCTTAGGAGTTCAAGACCAGCCTGAGCAAGAGTGAAACTCCATCTCTACTAAAAAAATAGAAATTAGCTAGACAACTAAAAATATTTATATATATGTAAAAATTAGCTGGGTATGGTGGTGCATGCCTGTAGTCTTGGCTACTCGGGAGGCTGAGGCAGGAGGATCATTTGAGCCCAGGAGTTTGAGGTTGCTGTGAGCTGGGCTGACGCCATGGCACTCTAGCCTGGGCACCAGAGTGAGACTCTGTCTCGAAAAATAATACAAAAAGAGGTCATATAATAAAAGGATTGTGGCCAGATAAGTTGGGGAAACGCTAGATTAAACAAAGTTAAATAGGTGTCTTCCCTGCATGCCGTCTCAGGACCTTCAAAATGCTACCATATATTGTGAATCTCCATAAGTAGCATGTGAAGTGCAGTTCTGGATTGCATGTGACCAATTTCCGTAAAACGCACTTTGGGACATGCTGCCGAGGGGATGCCTGTAGCCTCCCCGGGCTCCCCCCATATATACTCCATTGCTGCACACCGGGGAGCACCCATAGAAATAGGCCGGACCATCTGTGGGGTGTGGGCTTGCTCAGCTCTGCTCCCCCGCTCCCTGCCCAGGACGGTTTGTACAGCAGCATCGGGAACTTGAGCTCATGAACAGCTTCCGGGAGCGGTTTGGCTGTGACTGGCTGCAGTATAGGAACCACCTGGAGACCTCTGGGAGCCCCCTTCTGGCTACCTCCAAGACTCCTGCCCTCAGCACACCTCATCCGGGCTCCCTGGGCCCAGACGCTCCACTCAGCCCTTCGCCCCCAGAGGAGGAAGCCAGAAGCCCTGGGCAGTCACCACAGAAGATGGCAGAGGAGGTCAAGGTGGAGCTGGAGCCACAGGAGGAAGAACTGGAGGAACAGGAGAGAGAGGAGGGAGGAAAAATGGAACAGGAGGAGGAAGAGGAGCAGGAACAGAAGGAAGTGGAAGGTGAGCACGCTATGGCCTTGGGGGAGCTGGCGCCAAGTGCCGCTGGCATATCTGGGAGAGTAAAGAAGGCCCAGCCCAGACCTGGGGGCGGGGCTGCCTCCCTTTGGATGGAGGATGCCCCACGGGAGGACAGAGCCTGGATGCTTTTCCTTCCCTACAGGGCTCTTCTCTTGGTCTCTCCGCAGCGGAGCTCTGTCGCCCCATGTTGGTGTGTCCCCTGGAGGGGCCGGAGGGTGTTCAGGGCAGGGAATGCTTTCTCCGGGTCACTTCTGCCCACTTGTTTGAGGTGGAACTCCAAGCGGCTCGAACCCTGGAACGGCTTGAGCTCCAGAGTCTGGAGGCGGCTGAGATAGAGCCCGAGACCCGAACTCAGAGAGAACCGGTGCCCGAGGTGAGTGTGAGTGAGGGATTCCGGAAGAGGTGCTGGGCTTTTCCAGGAGCCAGCTCTGAGAACATGGCTGTTGTGTGCCAGGCACTGGGCTGGCATTTCCACAGTCTGTCACGCACTTGGAGATGAGGAGGGAGCCTTGGGGCCGAGCACGGTTGCAGGCGGCTCAGGAGGCTGGCTGAGGTAGAGATCGCTTGCTGGAGCTTGGATGTCAGCACAAGCGTTTGATGGGATCCAGAGCTATTGTTTTTTTCCATACTCTGAGTGTAACCCTAATCCCTCTGACCTCCCTTCCTCTCACTGCTGTTTTTCTCCTGGTCCCCGTCTTCTTGCACAGGGCTCAGAACTGCTCCCCGGGGCCCCTGTCCTTGTTCTGCGCTTCTCTTACATTTGCCCTGACCGGCAGTTACGTCGCTATGTGGTGCTGGAGCCTGACACGCACACAGCTGTCCAGGTGACGGGGACAGGGACGGGGCCTAGTGCGGATGCCCAGGAGGCTGTGGGGGAGACGAGGAGAGCCAGAGGAAGAAGCTCCAGGCCTGAGGGCTGGGGGCTGGTCTGCTCACAGCTGCCTCCGCCCCACCCTGTGTCAGGAGCTGCTTGCTGTGTTGGCCCCGTTCACCACCGTGGCTCCGCATCAGCTCGGGGAAGCCAGGGACCTGCTGGGGGGCAGATTCCAGTGTCTACGCTGTGGCTGTGTGTTCAAGCCAGAGGAGCCCAGGCTGGGATTGGACAGTGAAGAAGGCTGGAGGCCTCCGTTCCAAAACACAGGTACAAGCCATGCTCTTGGCCTCCCTGCCCACAGGCCTCCCCCACTGCAGGGAAAGCGGCTTTGAGTAGGGGAGTGTGGAGGGGGAGCCCCTGGAAGAAAAGACTAAGGGAGTGGGGACCGGCCATTCTGCTTGGAGGAAAAATAAAACTACCTGCCTACTACATTTACAAAAAGGAAAACAAAACAAAACAAAAGAAAAAGGAGAAGAAACTATATCTTGTTTTTTCTTTTCCTCTCAAAATCAGGAAATGGAATCTCTGCAGCTGTGCTTAAACATACTCATTATTTTTTTATAACTTGAGAGCTTTTTGTGGTTTCTTTTTTTTTTTGGTTAATATTTCAGGAACTACATAAAACCTGAGTGCTCCCTGTAGTATCACATGGCGGTGCTGCCCCTCTGAGCGTATTTAGCTGTTGAGTAAGATGCTTTGGGAGTTGGCTTAATTCGTCCTTCCCTGACTGGCCTTGTAAGCTACTTGATATCAAATGATGCCTCATGGCATTTCTTCATATTCTGTTCTTTAAAACAAGATTTTTCCATTGTATTCAAATTAGAAAACAATGTCTTTGAAGAAGACATTGAAGAAGAAAGAAACATTTTTGCTAACAGCTGTGTGGAAATGCGTGATTTTTATTAGCCACTTTTCTCTTCTTGGCACAGCTGGGCAGGGGTTTAGATGGTATTCAGAAAATGGAGCGCCGCTCCCTTCCCCTCACCGTCCTGCACCCGCCCAGGTGGCTGCAGGCCCGCCGCACAACATGTGCAACAGAAGCAGCTCCCAGCCCCTCTCGGACCCTGGCTGTGGTCCCTGGGGTCCTGTGGCCTCTGGGGTCCCTTCTATGGTGGCATTATTAATGAACATTACTGTGTGCTACCTTGTCCTTTTATCTGTGCCTCAGTTGCCTCATCTGAACAAAGAAGAAAATGAACTCATTCAAGGGTGCTGCTGTATGAGATCTAAATGTGACAGTGAGGCACCAGGCATAGTGCCTGTCACAAAGCAAAGGTCCCCCGTAAATGGTAGCTGCTGCTGCTACCCTTAGCTATAGGGTCTTGGGCAGGGTGTATAAATTATTTAGTCTTTTCTTTCCTCGTTTGCAAAATGGGCTAGGGAGAGTTTTGGTAAGGATGTGAAATATCATGCTGTATAGGATCTAGCACACGCCCAGCACGTGGAAACACTGTAGTGTTTCTTCTCATTGCTGATCTGTGTTCTAGATTCTTTACTGCTTCTGTCCAGTCATCCTGACACTGAGGATGAGTAAGACAGACACCATTATCATCCCTATTTCACAGACGAGGAACCAGGCTCAAGGGAGCTTAGATGACTTGCCCATGGTGCCAGAGTTCTCCCTTCCTTTCCCAGTCTGTTGATTTGGGTCTTGCAGACATCGTTAGGAGAGCACTGAAGTACTTGATCAGCCCAATCTGGGGGAGGGGACCAGAGCAGGGCCTAGCTGTGTTTGGCCTAATCTGAGAGGGTCTGAAATTAGAAAGTCGGGTGTATTTTGAGGAGGTGTGGACCACGGGTTAGCTTGTCCCTCCCTGGGATAGGGAGGGATCAGTCAGCAGCTGTGCCTGGAGGCGGGAGTGGGTGTGGGGCACTGTGGTCATGTATGAAGCTAGACATGTGGGCCCAGGGGAGGCCTGAGAGTGGGCGGCTCATATCGTGATCATGAGCATGGTTGGGGGTTGTGGTGCTGTGTGGGGAGGCTCATGGTGTCCATCTCTCCCTCCAGAATCTCCTGCTGTGTGTCCAAACTGTGGTAGTGACCATGTGGTTCTCCTGGCTCAGTCTGGGGGAACCTCCAACAGGGAGCAGAAACAGGGGGAGCAATCGCCAGCTCCCTCTCAGTTTGCCAGCACTGGCTGTGACCCTAGTGGACTCAGTGACCACCACAGCAGGACCGAAGGCATCCCACCTCAGGCACCAATTGCCCATGACCACTATAGTTGGAGCCTCAGTCCCCGTGAGTAAGGGCAAAACAAGACAGGACGGGTTTTGGGGAGGGAGGGGGCACTGATGGGGAGGTGCAGATGGAGCCCGGGGCCACTGGGGCAGGCTGACCGCCCCGGTTGCTCCCAGCCCCTGAGCACCATGGCCTCCGCTCTGTGGATCACCGGCTCCGGCTCTTCCTGGATGTTGAGGTGTTCAGCGACGCCCAGGAGGAGTTCCAGTGCTGCTTCAAGGTCTGTGCTGCCCTGGCACTGCTTGGCCCTGGCTGACCCGGTGCCCACTTGTTTCCTTCACAGCCACTCAGGTCAGATCGGCCACTCCACAGCCACCAGATCTGGCTTCCGGTTTCAACTCCAGCAGTTACCTGCTGTGTGACTGTGGATTTGAGTCTCAGTTGTCACCCCACCGCGATGGAGATAATGGTGCCTCCTTTACAGGGTGGCTTATAGTCGGAGCTGATGTCTGTAGGCTGCTTGCACAGCACCTGGTGTTGCACAGCGAGGGGGCCTCCTAGCATTATTACAAATACACAGTGTTATCAGGCCTTTGTTGAGCACCTGTTGTATGCTAGACACAAAGGCTCTGCAGTCAGTCAGTCCGGCCTGCAATCTCGTAGTCTGGTGTGAGGAACTGGCAGCCGTCGTGCACTATGCGAGCGCGAGCGCCGTCATCAGGCTAAGGTCCTAGAAGGGGCATCTAATCCCGCCCCAGTGGGTAAGGGAGCCTTCCTGGGGGGTGATGTCTAAGCCGAGTCTTGAAGGATGAGTTGAGGAGTAGGGAGGAAAAGGATATGGTGGGTAAAGGAAGCAGCGAAAGCATGGAGGCCTGAGAGTGTCGCCAGTTTGGAGAACTGCCCAGGACGAGGGCAGCCAGGATGTGCGGGGTAAGGGCACATTTCCCAAGAGGGTCTGAGAGGCAGGCAGAGGCCAGTTCAGGAGCAGCCTCCTGTGTCTGCCAAGGGGTTTGGCCTTGGTCCTGAAGGCCACTGGGAGCCACTGAAGGATTCGAAGCAGGGGAATGATGGTCAGTTTTGTGCTTCAGAACAGTTGGTCTGGCAGGGTGGAGGTGGGTTGGAGGGGCAAGGTAACAGGCAGGGGAGCCAACCGAGAGATTGCTGAGGCTCTGAGGGGCAGGGCCTGCAGGGTGGAGTGCAGTGGTGGGTGGAGAGGCCATCAGGCTCCAGGGAACGTGGGCAGACTCATAGGTGGGCGGTGGGGAGGGTCAGGCCAAAGGTACTGTTTTAAGTAACTCGGCTTTCGGTCTGGCACTGCCTCCGTGGCCTTCTTTTCTGATCTCACACCAACTTCCTCTTCCCCTCAGGTGCCAGTGGTGTTGGCAGGCCATGCTGGGGAATTTCCATGCCTTGTGGTCGTGTCTGACCACAGGCTTTACCTGTTAAAGGTGATGGGGGAGATCCGGTGAGTGAGCCGGGGCATGGCCAGGGCAGGGGCAGGGCCCCTGTCACTTTCACTTCACCCTTACTTTTTTCCACGGCTCTGTCCCCTCTCTCCACAGTGAGCCTCTGGCTAGCTGGCTCCAGCTGACCCTGGCCATTCCCCTGCAGGATCTGAGCGGCATAGAGCTGGGCCTGGCCGGACAGAGCCTGAAGCTGGAGTGGGCGGCTGGGGCAGGCAGCTTCATGCTGCTGCCCCGAGACGCGAGGCGTTGCCGGGCCTTCCTAGAGGAGCTCATCGGTGAGAGAGGAGAGGCGAAGGCAGGAGGGGGGGTGGGCCCCTGGGGGCTGAGCTCCCCCAAGTCTGGTGCCCAGCAGTGGAGACAGAGAGGTAATGGAACTCGTCTCTCGTAGAAGTTTCTGAAATCTCGAACTGTGGGGAATGGGAAGGTGTTGGGAGGTGGAAAATGGTGGGATAGAGGAGGAAGAACCTTCTGAGGCTTCCCTGTCCCTGCTGGCTCTGTCCAGATGTCTTGCAGTCTCTGCCCCCCACCTGGAAGAACTGTGTCAGTGCCACAGAGGAGGCGGTGACCCCGCAGCACCGGCTCTGGTGAGTCCATAGGAGTTGAGGCTGGGGGCTGGTGCCCAGGCCCTCTCCCTGCAGAGCTGCAGACACCGCCCTGTGCTGGACAGGCCCCGGGCCTGCTGCCTGTCCTCATGCCGGTACCTCCCCATACCTCAGTGTCTCCTCCAACCCCCCTGCCCCACCCCTGCACTTCTTTCTTCCCACTCCCCTCCCGCAAAGCACCTAAGCACCTCCCACGCCCTAGCTGGTCTTTCTGTGTCTGTCTGTTCCCCCCAGGCCGTTGCTGGAAAAAGACTCATCCTTGGAGACTCCTCAATTCTTCTACCTTCGAGTGTTCCTGGTTGAAGGTGAGGCCTCTGCTGCAGATCACGCCCCAGTCTCTGTACCCTGTCTTGTCCCACGTCACTGGCCCGGCCCCCAGCACCTCTGCAGTGCTCTCGTAGCACTGCAGTAGCACTGTCAATTCCTGGAATCTGGGCTTCCTCTCACCTGTGGGCGTATGCAACAGCCTCCGTGTTCCTGCCTCTCTGGGTATGGTCCGGAGGTGTCTGGGATCCTCAGTTGCCCAGAAACCTGTGCTTTCGAATCCAGGCTTTCTCTGAAGTGGAGCAGATCGCCAGGTCTGCTCTACCTGTCCTGTCAGAGGAAGCGAGGGTGGTCCTTGTTCTGAGTGGAGTGGGTGGTGGTTCCCTTTGTCTTGGGCCTCAGAGGTTTTGGAGGCTAGAGATTGCTGGAGTTTGGGGAAGGGAGGTTCTTGGCCCCAAGGGCACAGGATGCTTTGTGGCCTGCAGCAGAGTGTGGTTCAGCCTCTTCTTCCAAGCAGCATTGGGACGCTGCGTGCTGGGCGCTGGGACCCCGGAGTCTGGGCCCCTTCATGGCCTTCCACTCTGGGCCTCACCCTGCCTCTTTCCCTCCAGGCCCTTCTACCTGTCCTGTGTCCCTGTTGCTGACTCTGTGTACCCTGTACCTATTAGAAGAGGACCCTGCTGGGTCCCAGGCAGAGCCCCCTCTTCCAGCAGCATCTGGTGAAGCCTCTGAGAAGACCCCTCCCTTGAGACTAGACCCTTCCATGTGTGTCCGGGAGCAGCAGCCACTCAGCAGCCTGAGCTCAGTGCTGCTCTACCGCATGGCCCCGGAGGACTTGCGGCTAGTCTTCTACGATGAGGTATGCACACATGTGTATGGGGGGGTGGGAAAGTGGAGGGCAGTGTGGGAAGTGAAACTGGGGAGTCTGGGAATTGAGGACAGGGAAGAACTTAGGGGTGGGCAGTCATGGTGAAGGAACACAGAATTAAGCTGTGAGGAACTGGGGGGCTCTGCATTTGGCTGAGTAGCAAGTCGAGAGGGAGGCAGCTGCAGGCAGAGGAAACACCTTGGACTTGGGGCCTGGCCATTTATTAGCTGGGTGGTCTTTAGTGAGGTGCCCAGCTGCTTTGAGTTGGTGGGATTGTGCTCACTGTGGTTTAGCCATTTGATCTTCATGACAACCATGTGAGGAAGTACTCTTATTGGTGCTCTTTTACAGATGAGGAAACTGAGGTTTGGGGATGTTAACCAACTTGCCCAGGTCACAAGTGATAAAGCCAGGAATTGAACCCAGAGCTTCCATTCTATACAACAGGGAAGATTAGGGAGACAAGATAGTAAACATGAAAGGCCGCTGGAGGTTTTCAGTGTAAGTGTTGATTGAATTCTGTTTTCAAAGCTCAGAGTCAGGCTCTTTAATGGGGAGTGGCACAGGCTAGGGGAAGGGAAGATGAGCCAAGAAGGACCGTGAGTCCTCCCCTGAGTGCTCCCTATGCGTGCCCTGGTGTAGCCCTGTGATCCTCACCTTGCTAACTTCTTGGTCTGCCAGGTGTCTCGGCTGGAGAGCTTCTGGGCGCTCCGTGTTGTGTGTCGGGAGCAGCTGACAGCCCTGCTGGCCTGGATCCGGGAGCCCTGGGAGGAGTTGTTTTCCATCGGACTCCGGACTGTGACCCAAGAGGCTCTGGACCTTGACCGTTGAGGCTTCCACGCCAACCTTGGCCATGTCCTTGAGGACCATGCTGCAGATGTTCCATCTCCTGGTCTCTGGTCTGGCTTCCAGATTCTGGCTGCAGACTCTTCCAGCCTTTGGGCGCTAGCCAGGGAGGCCCCAGATGACCCATGGCTTAAGGGAAGGGCGACAGAAACGGTCTGGCCTCTGCATGACCTGGCCTAAGGGGACAGGCTAAGTGGTCAGGAGGAATGTTTTTCTTGCACTTTTTCTCAGGTATTAATAAAGCTATTTCCATTCCAGATGTCATGGATGGTATTTAGATGTGTCACTCAAGGCCTGTCATTCCCCTAACCTCTTTGAACAGAAACTGCCCTGCCCATAGCTCTTCCTGAATGGGCAGCTCCAAGCAGCCTCGTTTGTACCGTGAGACCCGGTCTCCAACCTACTCTGGCCCCAGCTTGGCTCCTGACCCATGGGCACCCAGTCTTCAAGCTGGCAGCAACCTATCATGTGGTCTGGCCTGGAATTGCTGCTTTGCAAATAGCCAGGCCACTTAGATTCTCACCCTCTGGAATCTCAGTTGGGAAGTAGCAAGGCCCTCAGGCCATTGCAGAGGGTGCGTGGAGCTGGGCTGTGGAGGACGTTGGCATCTGGTGCTTTCTGCTTTTGCTCTCTTCTCATAGCACTGCCTCACTCAGCCTGGAGGTGTGGGAGGGTCGACCGCACTCCCTTGCCTGTCTACACGTCTGCAGTCACGGCGCTTGCTTCGGGAATGCTCATGGGACCTGGTTTGGCCTACCAAGGCCAGCCCTGGCCTTTGACTGGAGGAACCAAGAAAGAGGCCAACTTCCTCTCTGGGGTTGCTAGGAGGATAAGCCTGGAACTCCTGGCACGAGGGGAGAGCTTTCCTGAAAGTGGGGCTGTGAGGAAGAGGAAGATAGAAGGGAGGTGAAGAGAGCAGTACCAAATCCTGGGGATGTCTTTGGAGCCCCTGGGTGCAGTTGTACCTGAAGATGGATACCCTTGCAATTTTAGGTGAGGTGAGCTAAAGTAAGCCCCCTCCCCTTTTGTTGGCTTCAGCCAATTTGAACCAAGTGTGAGCCACTAAGGGTCCCAACTGAGTAGCCCCCACTCCCACTTGAGCCAGCCTGAGCTGGGGTCTGTTTCTTGTACAGTGGAATGGTGACACCCATATATTTGTATATAGAGACCCTAGTTCTTGGTTTCTGTTTCTGTGTGAGGCAGAATGATCAATCCAGCTCCCTTTTTGTATCAGGCAGCCAGGCCTAAGGCCTTGAAGAGAATGTGACCCGGCTGCTTGGGGGGACAGCAGGGCTGGGGCCTTTTGCTTGGAGAGGGTGTGGACGGGCTTGCCCTGGCCTGACCAGGCAGCTACATCTCTAAATCCTTAGGGTTAAAGTATTTGAAAATTAAAAGGGGTCGTTTAAAAAACTTATTTTTAAATCTATTTGGAAAGTAATGAACATACACAAAAAAATTTATATTGTACCTAAGGCTATACGGTAGAAGGTATTACTCTCATGTCCCTGGCCCCTAACTCCCCTCTCTAGAGTCAAGCATTATTAGCCATTTTCCCATCCAGAAATTTCCATGCATGTACGCTTTCATGTACACATATTCCCCAGAAAAGGGTAATTATTTAAGCCATTCAACTCCATGAAAAGAGATTGATTTCTAAGATTAGTTTCTCCCAGTCGGGCGCGGTGGCTCACGCCTGTAATCCTAGCACTCTGGGAGGCCGAGATGGGTGGATTGTTTGAGCTCAGGAGTTTGAAACCAGCCTGAGCAAGAGCGGGACCCCATCTCTACTAAAAATAGAAAGAAATTAATCAGACAACTAAAAATACATAGAAAAAGTTAGCCAGGCATGGTGGCGCATGTCTGTAATCCCAGCTACTTGGGAGGCTGAGGCAGTAGGATCGCTTGAGCCCAGGAGTTTGAGGTTGCTGTGAGATGGGCTGACGCCACGGCACTCTAACCCAGGCAAGAGAGTAAGACTTTGTCTCAAAAAAAAAAAAAAAAAAAAAGATTAGTTTCTCCCTAGCAGGGCCCTGGCCCAGTCTGGTGAGAGAGTGGGGAGGGACTGGTATGAGTTTTGGAACCCATTGGTTGGGAGAGGCTGGCTGGGGTAGAGGTCCCCTGGTGGCAGGCCTGCAGAGGGTGGGGGGCCCAGAAAAGCCTGTGCAGAAGCTCAGAAAATAAATTCACCTACTTCTGCTCAAAGCTGCCCTAAATTTTTAATAGAAGCAAATTAAAACTTCCCAAAAATATTAGTCCACTTTCTTGGCAATGTGGACACCCTCTTCCTGGTCAGTGATTTTGCACCCTCTGCGAGCAGAAGCCAGTGCTGGTCCTGAGGAAGGCCTTCCTAGCCTCTGGCCAGAAGCTCCTACCCGTCACCACCAAACCTATTTGCAAGCCCCAGGAGCAGGCACGAGTGATTCGCAAAGAAGTGTGAGGCCAGGGAAGTTGAAAGAGGAGCTACTTACATTTCTTTGTGCTTAACATTGTTTTCTTTAATAAAACAATGGAGTCCTCTGCAGCCTTTGTGCAAAGGTGGCTTTCTTTGGTGGCCTAGAAGACAGAGGTGCTGGTGTCCTGCAGGTTGAGTGGTGTGGTTGAGGATGAGGCCATTATTGCTCCTGGAGGCATCTGCCCTTTCACTCTGGTGGCCCAGACGCAGTATGTGTGAAGGTGATTGCTTTGCCACCGATGCTCAGCACAGGTGTCAGTCAAGTACTCGCCTTACACACACCCTGGACTGCTCCCAGAGATCGATTCCTCCATTCAGTCTGGCTTTTCCCTCCAGCAAGTGCGTATTGATTACCCGGCCTCTGTCTGGCCTTGGCCTTGCGGGCATGAAGGACGAGCAGAGGCCTCCCAGCTCCTGGAAAGCAATGGAGGGAAAGGATTCGCTCACCCGAAACCACCTCACAACACTACTACATTTGCTGTAGAAAGCAAGTGGGAGAAGCTAGAATACAAATTCGTGTTTGCCTGTATTTGTACAAATAAATCCCAAGGGATAAACAAGGCAGTGGTGGACGATGAAGGTGAGAACGAAGCAGAAAGGATACAGTGGTGGTATCGAGGGATTTTGTTTTTTTTACTTTTTATTTAGAAACATTAAAAACCCTCTGAATATATTATAGATTCAAGAATTATATTTAAAAATTCACACAAGGCCCTGTGGGGGTCTGTAGCCGAGCTGAGCAGTAGAAACACTGATGCCTAGAACTTCAGAAGGGGGATAGGTCAGCTCCATGGACCATCTTTCTCTGTCTCGAAAGGAGAGGGTCTGTCTTTGCTGATGAGTCATTTCAGGGGCAGGGAGGGATGACACCTTGTCAAGATGCTGCGGTAGCTTCTGGGAAGACCCTGTCCAGATTGTTTGGCTGCGGATGGAAATGAAGCCACGGTCGTGTGTGCGGTGCTTTGCCTGTCCCTGAGCGCGCGGAATTTCATGTCCCCCAGGCAAGGGCCGGTGTGGTGTGGCTGCGGTATAGGAAAAGCACAGTGGATTTCGATCTGAAAGAACCAGGTTTGTGCCTTAGTTTTGTTGCTCAGTGTTTCACCACAGGCAAACAGCTTTTCCTCGTTCCCTCATCTACGGTGTGGGCATGGGACTAATCAATAACTCACCCAGTTCTCAGGATTGGGTAGCATCAGGCATGTGGAAGTGCTACGTGACCCAGAGAGTGCTAAGTCCATGCTGCTTTAGAGCCCTGCCTGTTAGCTGCTGCAGGCCGCTCTGCTGCTGGGCGTGCTCTTTGTAATCAGAGAGGGAAAGCCTGCATTGTACTGCCCACGTGTCACCCGTGGACACCTCCCCAGTGCGCTTCGGAGGGAACCTCACATACTTCTGGGGATAGGAGCCAGCCGTGGCATGTTTGTTTGGGGCCCATCCTTTGTCATTGGATAGTTTTGGACTAGGACTTCTCTGTCCTGCACAGAAACATTCTTCAGTTTATTAGTTACTATAATTACTTGTGTACTTGCCTTCACTGCCACAGACATTTACTGAACTCTTGAAATGTGCCCGGCTCTCTGTGAGAAGGTGGGCGCAGGGACACGAGGATGAGTCAGACAAACGCCTGCTTTCCGGGAGCTTCCAGTCCAGGAAGGGGCGGGGAAGGGCGCTTGGAGCCGGTCTTGAAGGGCTGTAATAACGGTCGTTTCTGCTTGGTGCCGATCTTTGCTCTAATCATTTCATTCACATTCTCTCGCTCAGTCTGGCCTCCCTAAAGGAAAAGCACGAATGCCATTTGACAGGTTAGGAAGCTGAGGCTCAGGTTAATTACAGGGATTCTCACCGAGGGGATGCCAGGTGTTAAACTCAGGCCCGCTGTCTGCAGAACTTGTGCTCTTCCCCCTAAACCATATCGCCTCTTAGGCTTTCTAGAACACCCACCCTGGTTCACCCTCTAGTCCCTTTATATCTGTCCCTTCGTGGCACCAACTTCCAGGGGATACCACATCCTTCCAGAGTAACACCAACCAGGTCATGCAAATATCTGGGCAGAACTTTCTTTCCTGCTGCAGGGCCTTTCCTGGGCTCTTCCTTCTGCCTGGAATGTCCTTCCTTCCCCGACTTCCACAGCCTACCCTTCACGGCAGGGCTCATTCTGTTGTCTCCTTCAGGTCTTTGCTTAATGTCGCCTCTTTACAAAGGATGTCTCTAACCCTGCCTCCTGAATGTTCTTTGTAACTGGGCTCTCCCTTCATAACATTTGCCACGTTTCATAATAAATTATGTGTTTGCTTATTTTTTGTCTGTAAGACGCCCAAGGGCAGGCATAATGCCAGTTTATTTTCACCAACGTACACCCTATGCCTTGCATGGAGTGTAGGGTGAGTGCGTGAGTCTCAGTTTACACATCTGGTGCATGAAATGTTACTTCACAACATTTGCAAAACAGCCTAACTTTTCTTTCAAGCCACCGTGCCATGGGGCAGGCAGGACTCACTGACCTCACTCTCGTCTGCCCTCTGCAACTTGGAGGACCTCCTGCTTTGCTGATGGGGAGGGCAAAGGGTCCTCTACCTGCTCCCAGCTTCTGGCCAAGATACAGTGTCCCTTTTGCTAACCCTCTTCCTCTTTCTTCCTTCACAAACCTCCCTTAATTTCCTAAGGCTTTGGCTCTGGAAGAACAAAAGG
Organism: Avahi laniger; assembly: GCA_963575035.1. Taxonomy (NCBI): domain Eukaryota; kingdom Metazoa; phylum Chordata; class Mammalia; order Primates; family Indriidae; genus Avahi; species Avahi laniger. Next base: position 27,012 of record CAUYSK010127943.1, read on the forward strand.
CAGAAAGGCTTGTAGGCTATTTCTGCTTTCTGTCCTACCAATTCTGCACAAACAACAGGATTCAAAGCAGGCTACCTGCTAGGGTAGGGGTGGGGGAGGATCGAGAAAGGACACAGATTCATATCTCAACATTCTGTCCTAGCCACACATAAGTCAGTAGAAGCTGGGAGGTGGATTCTGCAGGGGTGAGGGAAATGCCAGGGACAGTGGCACTGTCCTGAGACTAAGTCCAGGTTTACTGAGCAACATGCGGATTATGATGGGATAAAATACTGCAGAGTAACAATAATAGTAAATAATAAGAATGATGTTTATTGAGCACCTATTCTGGGCCAAGCGTTGAACTGGTATTTTGTATATGGCATCTCTAGCTCCAGACTCCGGGCTCTTTCTCAGTGCCACGTTACCTCTCACGTAAAAATAAGCTCTCACTCAACATAAGGCCAGTCAACAGCAAATGGCAGTGGGTGCTGTGCTCTAGAGAGTAGAGATACTTTTGGCAAGAATCTAAGTGACAACCTGGAGCTAGCTGAGCCCACACTCTACCATGTTCCAGAAACTCTTCAGCCTGATAAGTTAGGGTTGCCAAGGCAAACATTGGTCCCTTGGCCAAGGAGTGTTAGAATCTACTTTGGTGGGAGTAAAAGCCACTCTGAATTTCCATGCCCTCTTTGAGTTTACATGTTTGGCATTTTTAATTTGGTGTAAGACTTATTAACCTTATAAGCATAAGCTAACTTTGACTTATTTCATGTGTATACATTTCATGGGTGCATTTGAGGACTTTTTGGAACTTGTGTCTCTTAGATTTTTAGTAGTGTTGAAACTAGCTAACATTTGTTGAGCACTTACTATGTGCCAGTCACTGTTCTAAGTGCTTTCCGTGGATGAACTCATTTCGTCCTCTCAACAACCTTGTTGCCATTTTACAGATGGGGAATCTGAGTCCCAGAGCAGGTCAATAACTTGCTTAAGGTCATGCAGTTAGCAAGTGGCAGAGCTGGGCTGTGAACTCGGACTGCTTGGCTTTGGAGGTCTCACGCTTACTACTCCCTTATATAGACTTTAGTAGCAAAGACGCCGTCTCCTTGAAAACTATCTGGGAGATTAGCAGTATATTGCAGTTTGTGCACATGGCGTGGAAGGTTTAACAGTTGCTAAAGGGCATCAGACATGCCTGTGGGAGGTGGTGGCACACTGTGGTACGCGGGAAGCCCTTGGGCCACCGCTTGGCCAGGCTGCCTTGGAGCCTTGGACCATCGACAAGCCGCTTACACTTTCCGAGCCTTCATTTTCCCACCTGTCAATGGGATTAAGATGCTCTACCTCAGAGGGTTGTTGTGAGGAAACGATGAGAATAGGAACGTCAAAGTGGCTTGTAAGCTGGAAGGCACTCCCTAAATTTAAGGTAATGAAGTTATCACTGTTGTTATCCTTAAAAGATGTAGATGATAAGAGAGGCAGGGGCTACCCAGGCCTATTAACACATCCTCTCTGCCAGCACCCTGAGGTTGGCACCACTAACGTCTGGAGCCTACTTAACTCATGACCCGGACTCAGAGCCCATCTTCCTGATTCTATCAGTTAGGATACCTCGTTGCAAACAGCAGCTACTTTAAGCTGGAAAGAAGAAAATAGTGAATATGAGTTAGTATTTTGCAGAGGAACAGAGAGCTGGGAATAATGACCAGGCACAACATGAGAGCTTCTCCAGCAGAAACGCTACTATCAGTGACACCAAAATCTCTGCCACTGCTGCGCCCTCAAAGAGCCACTTGGTTCTGCCCACCCTCCCCTGCTCATAGAAGTTCAAGTCTCCTGTGCACAGAGCTCACTTCTGAATTCAGGTCTTTTGCAGATGAGTCTGACTGGTGGAACCCAAGTCAGTGGCTGTGCCCTGGCTGCAAGGGAGTCTGGGAATGTATTTTCTGGCTTCTACCTTGGCAAGAGAGGATTTGCAATGTGGGAAGTGACCAAAATGTAAAAGTTGGTTTTCAAAGATTGGGGTGGCCACAGATGACACATATCTGCTATACCGATCTAGTTCCCAACACGTTGGACCCCTAGACAGTGATTCCAGGGAACGACTTTGAGAGGAATCCACCTCAGAGGGCTCCCGGCTTGTGTGCTTGTGTCTCCAAATCTGGTGGCATAGCAGATGGCTCCTGCTGCCTTGGACATGGGGGAGAGGCTGTGGCAATGCTGCATGTGCCAGACATCCTGGGGCGTGGGCATGCAGGGCAGGGAAGTTCCAGTCAGACTGGACTGTGGGGAAGGGCATGAGGGGTGGCTGCTGCTTCAAGCTGGCCTGTCCCTGGATTCTGCCTTTGCTGTCACCTTTCCTGTCACCATTTGAAAGTCTACAGGCTCTGAGCTAGGAGCTGACACACAACCGGAGTGGCTGTCCTTTGTGCATGCAAGGGGTGCTCTTTTGTCACAGGAGCGAAGACCCCATCGGGAACACACTGTAGGGGACTGACAATTACAGGTGCGCTGGAGGCAGGCTGTCAGGAGGTCTGAGTGGGCATGATGACAGCATGCATTTATGCCTAATAGGATGAGCTGGTAGGAAACAACTGGTAGGTGTCAGCATCTTCCCCCGCCCTGAGAAGGAGAGATGGACATGGTTGCTAAAGGCCCTTCAAGGAGAGATTTTACTCCGCCATCCCAGAACAGTGGAAGATAGAGGAAGGTCCTTGTGAGGGCAGAGACCAAAGTTGCTGACTCTGGGTGGGGGAGCCTCCAACTGAAAGAGGATGGGAGTCTAAGGGCTCCCGGAAGATGAGGACCTGTGCTCAGTGTCCTCCCTGGAGTGGTGGGGCCTCAGAGGGACAAGTCCTGTGATACCCTTATGGTATCTCAGTGTACAGGATGTATAGGGCCCACTATATCGGGGTCCCTGGTTGGCATGACCTTCCTTGGGCTGTCTCCATATTAAAGTAGCTGCTGTCTGACTGTACAGGCTAGAAGAGAGGGGCTGAGACCATGTGGAGAGTAGACTGAAGACCAGAGAGCCCTCCTGCAGTGCTCCCGACTGGGAGAGGCTCCAAGGCACTTGTGTACCTGTAAGGAAGCGAAGGATCCACCAAAAGACACTCAAGGTAGAGACTTGGGACCAAGTTATCAGGCTCAGGATTGGGATGGTGTGTATTTGCCAGGGCTGCTGCAACACAGGGCCACAAACTGAGTGGCTTAAATGAAAAATTTACTGTGTCATAGTTCTGAAAGCTCTGGAAATTTGACATAAAGCTGTCCGCAAGGCCCAGCTGTCTTTGAAGACACTAGGGAGGGATTTGTTCCAGGCCTCTCTCCCAGCTTCTGGTAGCTCCTTGGCTTGTGGCAGCAGGACTCGTCTTCACAAGGTGTCCTCCCTGAGTGTGTGGCTCTGAGGTTTTATAAGAACACCAGTACTGGATAGGCAGTCCACCCTGCCCCAGTGTGGCCTTATCTTAACATCTGCGAGGATGCTCTTGCCAAATAAGGGCACACTCTGAGATGGGGGGGATGGTTAGGATTTGAACATAAGAATTTGGGGGGACCCAATTCAACCCCTAACAGATGGGTCTCACATTCCGAGTCCTGGGGCACACGTCACATGCTCTGTCCATGCACAGCTGACTCCCACGCTGGGACTCGCCCTGTGACACTGGGAGGACGGCACATCCCTTCTAGTGAAAGAGGCCTGGAGCGGTTCCATGGCTGTGGCTGAGACAGTCACCTTCCATCCACCCATGATGATGCCCAGATCTGTCAGCAGTCTACTTCCCCGCTGTGCCCATGGCAGGTTAAAGGGCCTCCCTGAATCTCCATGACAATAGCCACCCCCATTACTATTCCTGAGATGAGGCAGAGCACAGAGAAGCCCCCCTAGCACGGGCTGGGAGCACAAAGCAGAGTGTGTGTCCCCAGATCCTAGCTCCCTCCCCCAGCCCCTCCTAGCAAGGCTCTGCATGTAGAACGTCTTTCCTTGACTTGAGCTGACATCCAGTTGAGAGCAGAGGTCAGAGAGGGTAAAGTACCCAAGGACATGGCCCTGTCCATCCTTCCCTCCTCTCCACTCCCCAGCGTTGGCCTCCCTCCTCCTGGCCATTCCACCTTCTGCCCATGGGCTCCATCCCCAGTTTTCAGCCTCTTAGGTTTGTGCTGAGGACTCAGGGGTGTGGCTTCAACAGATGGGTGTTGAGGGGCTGTTACGGACATGTCGTTGTGCTAGGTGCCCAGTTTCAGTGATACCAGGGCAGGATCTGATTGGGGTCCACTGGCTCCTCTCAAAGACCTTTGCCCTTGGAAAATGAAACGTGACCTTAGGTGGTGGGCGGAGAAGGGGGAGGAAATGTGGAAACTGAGCCACAGAGTCTTAGAGTTGGATGAACTTTGAAACACCCCTATTGCAGGCCCCTCTGGCTACAGATGGGGAAACTGAGTCCCAAGGAGTGGAGGTAATGTGCCAAGGTCAAATGTTGGGTGGTGCCGGGCAGCAGAAGCCAGGCCTCTGAGGCGAACAGGCTGTACTGGAACTGAAGGGGGAGGTGGCGGGTGCTTCCACGTGTCTGTGAGCTCCCTTCCCAAGGCCGGAGGGGCTCGCGTCTGCGGAGGGGGTCGCCTCCATGGCTCTTGCGTGGAGGAGAGGCTGAGAGCAAGGTGGGGGAGTGAGTGAATTTGGGGGATTGTGGGAACTTAGGGCCGTGCACCCGCCCCCAGCAATGCGTGGGGCGCCTGGAGAAGGGGCGTGTGGGCAGGTGGGGTTCTGCGGGGCCCGCGCGTGGGGGCCGCGCCGGCCGGGGCGGGGTGAGTCACGGCCCGCCCGCTCCCATTGTGCGGCCCCGCGGCGGCGGCGGCGGAGGTGCGGAGCGAGGAGGTGGAGCCGCGGGCTGCAGGCTCCAGCGCCTGCGTCTGCCCGGCCGGCCCAGCTCTGCGCGGCGAGGGGCGGACGGGAGCCCGGTGGCCGCGCTACTGAGCGAGCAGGGAGGGACATGGGGCGCGGCAGCCCGCCCGGTCCCTGCAGGCTCCGGAGCCCCGAGGTACCGCGGGGCGGGGCGCGGCGCACCAGGCAGGGCGTGGGCCCGGGGCTGCCCCGGGCGGGCGTGGCTGGGCCTCGGAGGGCGCTCGGGCCGGGCGCTGGGATCGGCTCCCGGGCGGGGGGCGCCAGTGCGAGGATCCTGACCCCGCACTCCCCGCACCCCCCAGGGCTCCCTGCTAGGCCTCCGCAGCTGCCCCTGCTTCTCACCCGGCGCTCGGGGCCCTTGGTGAGCAAGAGCCTCCCAAGCCGCCTCCCCAGCCATGGCCAACGGAGTGATCCCGCCGCCCGGGGGCGCCTCCCCCCTTCCCCAGGTGACTGATGCGTGCGGGGGTGGAAGATCTGGGGGAAGAGGAGGGGGAGAGACCCTAAGGAGGGAAAGGCGACCTCTGGCCGACCCTGGGACGCCCCCGGATCTGGGGATGGAGCTTGGCTGGGGGCATGGAAAAAGAGGGGGTCTCTGTTGGTATTTTTCAGATCTGTGGCCCCCCTCTCCTTGCCTAGCCCTGGGGCCTAGAAAGGGTGGTTTCTGGGATACTGACCCGGGCTGGGGGGTGGGCACGGAGGAAGGGGCTGGATGATGATGGAGACTGCTGCTAGGGCTTGGTTGGAGTTGGAATGGGTGTGGAGTGCTCACAGGTCAGGGGTCCTTAGGAGAGGCTGTATCGGCCTGCAGGTCCGGGTGCCCTTGGAGGAGCCCCCTCTGGGTCCAGATGTGGAGGAGGAGGACGATGACTTGGGCAAGACCTTGGCTGTGAGCAGGTTTGGGGACCTCATCAGCAAGCTCCCAGCCTGGGACCCTGAGAAGCCCAGCCGCAGCTACAGCGAGCGGGACTTTGAGTGTGGGTAGCCTGGGGACCCCTAGTATGGCCGCCTTCACTACCATCACTTTCATCGCCACCATCACTGCGCTCACCTCCAGCTTGGTCACCCAGTGCCATCCTGTGCTGGACACTGTGCTGGACTCTGCTGGGCCACCATGCCGTGTTAAGTCATCCTGCCTCCCTCACCCATCGCCTGTCCGCCTGTCAGGGGAGCTGGGCCCCAGACCAGGGGGATCTAGGGACATGGGCCTGGGCCCGTCCTTGGTGACCTTCATCTTCACCCTTGTCCCTGCTCACTCTCTCTTCTCTGCCACCTTGGCTCCCCTCAGCTCCTCCAACTCTGCCTTTCCCTTCCCTGCTGTGTCACGTCGCCCTGCCCAGACCCTCTCATGACCTTTCCCCTCATCACTTCTCCCCGGACTCTGCCCAGCCTCACCAGTGACAGGCGCGTGGACACAGGTGTTGGGGGGGCCTGGCCCTGGAGGAAGGCCTAGGGTGCCCTTGTTTGAGGCCTTGAGCTAGAATAAGGCGTGTGTCCCTCGGGCAGGGAGGGGCCCCCTTCTGCTGCGGGGGCCCCAACCGGCTCTCCTGCGCCCTCAGTTCACCGGCACACATCCCACCACACCCACCACCCGCTCTCGGCGCGCCTGCCTCCACCCCACAAGCTGCGGCGGCTGCCCCCCACCTCTGCCCGGCATACCAGGAGGAAGAGGAAGGAGAAAACCTCTGCCCCACCCTCCGAAGGGACCCCTCCTATCCAGGAGGAGGGGGGAGCTGGAGCCGATGAGGAGGAGGAGGAAGAGGAGGAAGAGGAAGGGGAATCTGAGGCAGAACCTGTGGAGCCTCCACCCTCGGGGTCCCCACAGAAAGCAAAGGTAGGGCTCTGCGCCTTGGACGTGCAGAGGGGAGGGAGGAAGACATGGTAGGGGGCCTGGGTGAGGCTGGGTGGGGTTAAGGGCTGAGTGGTAGGTCGGGGCAGGGGTCCAGGGCAGTTCTGTTTGCCTGCAGTTCTCCATTGGAAGTGACGAGGATGACAGTCCAGGCCTTTCAGGGAGGCCTGCCTTCACCAAGCCTCTGCCCTCGGTGGGCCCACGCTCTGACAAGAGCCCCCAGCACTCGGTCAGGTACCGGCCCCAGCACCCATTCTGCAGGCCAGCCCAGCCCATAGCCGTGGGAGCCCGGCTCCCGGCAGTCACCTTGATCCCAGCCCTGGGGAGTGGCCCCAGCTCTAACCAGAGAGAAGAGGGCGGGGTTGGAGGGGCTTCTGGTCCACATGATTTACAAGGAGGAGAGATCGAGGGGAGAAAAAGCAAGGGGAGAAAGAGCGCAGAGTGAAGAAGTTAGGAGTTTTCCAGGAGAGACCTGCACAGTGAAGAGGAGGAAGGGCAGAAGGCCAGAGGGAGGGACCAGCGGGACAGGATGGGGAGGGACAGCCCAGGTGAGCTTCCTTTCCTGCCCGGGAGGGGCCTGTGTCTTGTGCTTAGGGGTCCACTTCAGGCCCGCCCTGGGCTGGGGGAAGGTAAGGGAACCCACTAACCTCGGCCCGTCAAGTCCAAGGCTGCTGTTTTGCCTCCCCAGCTCCCCCAGCCCCCGGGCCCGGGTCTCCCGAGTGGCTGGGGAGAAGAGCCGGCCCTGGAGCCCATCGGCCAGTTATGACCTGCGGGAGCGACTGTGCCCAGGCAGTGCCCTGGGCAACCCCGGTGGTCCGGAGCAGCAGGTGCCCACTGATGAGGCAGAGGCCCGGATGCTGGGCTCTGCGGACCTGGATGACATGAAGAGTGAGTGAGGCAGCCCCTGTGGCCCACTCTGAGCTCTCCCCCACCCAGGGCTGAGTTCCCTCTGCAGTATCCCTGTCTGCTGGAGTGTGGCCAGTGACAGGGAACTCACTACCTTACCAAGCCACCTCTCTGATTGCTAGAGCTGAGATTTCCCTTTCTGATCTCTACCCTTGGGTCCTGATTCTGTCCTCTGAGTCACTCCCAGAACAAGGCAGCTCCACTTCCCACATCATTAGATCCCTCTCCTGAAGGCCCCTCTTCTCAGGCAAACTCTTCTTGTCTCCTGGCTCTTTAGTACCCCCAAACCAGCCCCTGAGTCTGAGCCCCTCCTCTAGGCTTGGCTTCTCTCCGTGTCAGGGCCCCTCACTCCCATCCCACCACCCTTGGCCAGGCCTGGCTGCGATCTCGGCACATTCCTTCCATCTTATCAGTGCCCTGGTTTCTATGCCACCTGTCATCACTCACGGGGCTCTGTGCCCAGGCCAGGGGCATCACTGATCTGCCCTCCTCCTTCTCAGAGCCACAGTGTGTGGGCGGGGTGGGGGGAGGGGAGGGCTTTGAGCTCAGTACGTCATGGAAAGTTGCCAGGGCCTGAGGACAGGGACAGGAACAATCCGATGGCAGCAGCAGGATGGGGGGGTCGGGGGAGGGCGTGTTTATAGGCCCAGGGTTGGGGCTGGAAGCAGCAGGGAGCAGGCTTGGGGACTAGGGAGTCAGGGTTGGGAGGCCTGCCACCTCTAGCCACCTCCAGCTCTGGTTGGACAGAGACCACCCCTGTCCAGGCTCCCACCTGGCAGGAGAGCCAGGGTGTGGGGAGGGAGCAGTGGCTGAGGCCTTGGCAATTGTGGAAATGAGTCCTCTGGAGGAGCTCACAGAGCCCAATGGGTCACTGAGCCCTGGGCCTAGGGAGGCAGAAGGCCAGGGCCCTGCGAGGGATCCAGCCCCCAGCCCTCGAGACTCGCTGGCCTCAGAGGACTTGGAGATGATTGTGCTGGACTTTGAGGATTGGGGCCTGTGGGAGCCCATCAGGGGCCGGCTGAGCCCCGCGGCAGAGGCAGCAGCTTGTGAGTAACCGGAGGTCGGCCTTTCCCCAGCTGCCGGCCTGGGGAGGGGCAGTGGGAGCAAGGGAGAGTAGCCCTGCCCGAATCTGCTGGGTTGTGTACCCACGGGATGGGGACATGGGTGCCAAGAGGGGCACACGGGAAGTTTTGGGGGCTAAGTGCCTGGGGACTTGGTGTCAGTCATGGGCCCCAGAGCAGGGGCAGTGGCCATAGCAGATGCTAGAGGGTCTAGCTGGGGCTGCGGACTGAGTTGGGCTCTTCCTTTTTATTGCATCTTGGCCAGTGGTCCCCTGTGTGACTTTGGGCTGGTCCACCTTTCTGAGCTTCATTTAACCTTCTTGCCAATGAAATGGCCGTGTTGGATTATGCAGTGCTGTTGGCATGGCCCCCCAGTGACTGTGGCCATCAGCAGTTGGACAGGTTGGGCAGAACAGGGGGCTGGAGAGGCTGAGCCATGGTCCTGAGGCCCCAACTGGACCTCTGGGACCGCCAAGCCCACCTTCTTCGCAGGTCACCGGCTGGAAGACAACCCTGGAGTGCGCCGGCACTTGGTGAAGAAGCCGTCCCGGACGCAGGGCGGGAGGAGCAGCCCCAGTGGCCTGGCCCCCATCCTGCGCAGGAAGAAGAAGAAGAAGAAGCTGGACCGGAGGCCTCATGAGGTCCAGGACGCTGAGGGGTGGGCCCGTGGTTTCCTCACACCCCTTGGCCCGGAGCCCCTTTCTCCCTTCCTCCCAGCGTGGCCCCGTTGCGATGTCCCCCATGCCTGCCTGTCCCTCCTGGCGCCCCCCAGGCCCTCACCCTTGGCACCCACCACAGGTGTTTGTGGAGCTGAACGAGCTGATGCTGGACCGCAGCCAGGAGCCCCACTGGCGGGAGACCGCCCGCTGGATCAAGTTTGAGGAGGACGTGGAGGAGGAGACCGAGCGCTGGGGGAAGCCCCACGTGGCCTCGCTCTCCTTCCGCAGCCTTCTTGAGCTCAGGAGGACCATCGCCCACGGTAGGGTCCTCAGGCCTGGCCTGGGTCGCACACCTTCAGGGCCGCAGAGCTCAGCCTGTGGCAGGCTGCTCAGCTCCTGGGGACTATTCCAGATCCAGCCGCCAGCCAGGGTCTGTGGAGTCCAGTTGCCTAAGTGGCCCATAAGCTCTGAAGAGCAGGGCGGTGCACTGGCACCTAGTACTGTCTCTGGCGCGTGTCGGTGCTCAGCACACATATAGTAAATGAAAAAATGACTTCCCCTTCCTTGGCGAATTGGGGCTGTGCCCTCTCTCTATGCTCTGTTTTCACCCCTCTCTCCCTGGCTGGCCGTTGGCAGTGTGGAGCTGTGTATCTGCCTGGTGCATTGGGGCGCTTTGCTCACCCGGCATGTTTGCCTGGCCCTGGGGGACAGGGCAGCATGGAGGACTGTGCCCCTCCCCCGACTGTGACCCTAGGAGCTGCCCTCCTGGATCTGGAGCAAACCACTCTGCCAGGCATCGCGCATCTCGTGGTGGAGACCATGATCGTGTCCGACCAGATCCGGCCGGAGGACAGGGCCAGCGTCTTGCGTACCCTGCTACTGAAACACAGGTGCCAGTGGGGCGGGGGAACCCAGGAGGGGCCTGCCTCGTTCAGCTGCCCTTCCAGGAGTACAATCTCTTCCGAGTGCCTCCCAGCCTCTGCTTGAATAGTGACAGGGAGCTCATTTCTCTTCCGTCTTCAACAGCTCCCATCATTAGAAAGTTTTCTTACACTGAGGCAGAAGGGATAGAGGCCTTGACCCTCCATTGTCACCTCCTGATGACCTCCATCTACCATGGGCCTCTCCTCCTAACCCACCTTGCCCTGCTCTTCCCCTCTCTAGTCATCCCAATGATGACAAGGACAATAGCTTCTTTCCCCGAAACCCATCGAGCTCCAGTGTGAACTCAGTCCTGGGGAATCATCACCCAGCCCCCAGCCACGGCCCTGACGGTGTGGTGCCTACCATGGCTGACGACCTGGGGGAGCCAGCCCCACTCTGGCCCCATGACCCCGATGCCAAGGAGGTCAGTGGTCTTATTGACTTGGGTCAGGGGACTGAGCGGGTATCTGGTTTTAGTCAAGGTCCTCGATGACTTCATTCAGTGGGTCTGGAAGATTGCATGCCTGGCACGTGCTAGGCACGTGGGGGCCCCATAGGAGACACGGGAGGTGTGAATGCCATGGTGGGGCAGACCCATGAGGGGCATCTAAACACCAAGATGAGGCTGAGGTGGTAGTGGGGGGCGTAGAGGAGGGGTCCAGATCTAGAGCTGGTCCCTCCCAGTGTGGGGCTACAATATCAACAGCCTGACCAGGCTGGGGAGGGGAAAGCAGGGCCCAATCCAGGTCTGGAGCAGGGCATGGGAGGGCCTGCCACGGCCTCCAGTCTGGGTCCCAGCCCTATTCCAGTTCTGCGTCCTCAGAAGCCTCTGCACATGCCTGGGGGAGATGGTCACCGAGGGAAAAGCCTCAAGCTGCTGGAGAAGATCCCTGAAGATGCCGAGGCCACCGTTGTCCTTGTGGGTGAGGAGAGCCGGGCGCTGGGGCAGGGTCTGCGAAGTGTGTGCCTCTGCCAGTGGCCTGCTCGTCTGGAGCTCTGGCCTGGAGGCTGCCTCTTCCATCTCCAGCCAGGACACCTGGCCCTGCTCTCCCTCACAACCTGTCGTATCCCCAGCCCTTTCTTTCCCAGTCTCCCGCCCCCTTCCTGTCCAGATTTCTGCTGTCTTGTACTGATGCTAGTCCATATAGCACCATTGCGAGAATTAGAAAAAAGAAACCCTTCTTTAATACCCTTCATTTCCATCTGTTGTATATTGTAACACATACATAAACAGGCCCCTTTAGACAGGGATTTCCTTGTGCAGTGCACAAGCTGCTGAACTGTACATGCTAGCCCCAGATGTCCCCAGGGTCCTCCAGGGCCTGCCTTGACTGCTCCCCTGTGCCTAGTCCCCTGTGTCTTGCTCTTCCCGCAGGCTGTGTGCCTTTCTTGGAGCAGCCGGCGGCAGCCTTCGTGCGACTGAGTGAGGCTGTGCTCTTGGAATCTGTGCTTGAGGTTCCTGTGCCCGTCCGCTTCCTCTTCGTAATGCTGGGGCCCAGCCACACCAGCACGGACTATCACGAGCTTGGCCGTTCCATCGCCACCCTTATGTCTGACAAGGTTGGGCTCGAGCTGGGCTCTCGAGGCCTGTTCCCCTGGGCCCTGCTTGTTCCTTCTCATTGCACACAGTGGTGCTCATGGAGGCACGGGTGCTAGGGGTCCCCTCTGGGTGGAGGCCATGCCCTGGGGGGTGGTGGTGGGGGAGCTGTTGGCCCAGGGGAGAAGAGGGAGCCCTAGGCTGGGGCTGTGGGAGGGGCTGTGGCACAGGGGGAGAAGCCCAGACCCCAGAGCTTCGGATGTGACATAAGACTTGAACGGGAGGGCTGGATATGCTGGTCTTTGCTGTGACTTCTCCTGGGATTGGACAGGAGGGTCATCTAGCCAGGGGCAATGTTGAAATGATTTATCAATCTATAGGGCACTGTCCAATCAGAAGGTTCTGGAGGTCCCCGTTATGCCAGGTGTTACCCCTTTAGTTTCTGCATGTGGAAAGGTCTGGAGTCTTCTGGGGCACAGAGGGCATCCTGGGGTTCAGGGCAGTGGCTGCTTGTGGGCTTGCAGGAATATGTCAGTATTTCGACCACCTGTACTGCTGGGCTGCACCGGTGTATATGGCTGAACATCCACCCTGCGTCTAGCTCTGTGACCCAACACCTCCTCCCTGAAGCCCTCCTTCCAGAGGCTCCCTTGGCCCATCCCTGAGAGTCATGACCCTTTGTTATTCCCAGCTGTTTCATGAGGCTGCCTACCAGGCCGATGACCGGCAGGACCTTCTGAGTGCCATCAGCGAGTTCCTGGACGGCAGCATTGTGATTCCCCCATCCGAGGTGGAGGGCCGTGACCTGCTGCGCTCCGTGGCCGCCTTCCAGCGTGAGCTGCTGAGGAAGCGGCGAGAGCGCGAACAGACCAAAGTTGAGATGACCACCCAGGGCGGCTACGCGGCTCCTGGGAAAGGTCAGACCCTTTGGGGCCAAGTCCCTCCAACACACACACACTCACCCATCCCAGGGCCCTAAGGCTGTGACCCTCGTCCTGTCCTGATTCCCCAAGTCCTTTTTGCGTCGTTACATCCCTGATCCCGGGTCTCTGCTCCGTTTCCCAGGCTGTAGGGGGCTGAGCTCTGGGCTTCCACGAAGGAGGGTGGGTGGTGTTCCAGCAGCCTCTTCTTCTCCCAGAACTGTCTTTGGACTTGGGGAGCTCAGAGGCGACCCCTGAAGATGACCCCCTGCTGCGGACGGGCTCAGTGTTTGGGGGGCTTGTGCGGGACGTGAGGCGACGGTACCCGCACTACCCCAGCGACTTGCGGGACGCCCTGCACTCCCAGTGCGTGGCTGCCGTACTGTTCATCTACTTCGCGGCCCTCAGCCCTGCCATCACCTTTGGGGGGCTGCTAGGTGAGGTGCAAGGGCTTGGGGAGTTGAGCTCCTGTGATCACTCTGGGGGCCGGGTGTCACCTGCAGAGTTTCTGGGTGAGGGTGTCCCAGTGATCAGCTCAGGGGGCCAGTGGTTAGAGGGGCTAGGAAAGGTGTGAACACTCAGGGAGCTGCTGGGTCAGGAGATCCCAGGATCACTTTTGGGGGGCTACAAATGAGAGCGGGTGGGAGAGGTACAAGGGGTGGGGAGCCTGTGATCACCTTGGGGGCTAGTGGGGAGGAGCTGGGAGGAGTAGGGTGGGGAGGGGCCCGTCTTGCTCTGGGGGGCTGCTCTGCTCTCACTGGGGGCCCCAGGATGAGAAAGGGGGCAGGTAGAAAGAGCCAGGCCAGAGCCATCCTGCTGGCTTGCCCGCCCCAGGAGAGAAGACCGAGGGGCTGATGGGTGTGTCTGAGCTGATCGTGTCCACGGCTGTGCTCGGCGTCCTCTTCTCTCTGCTGGGGGCCCAGCCGCTGCTTGTGGTCGGCTTCTCTGGGCCACTGCTTGTCTTCGAGGAAGCCTTCTTCAAGGTGAAGCCCTGCCCTGCCCAGCCCTCCTGCACTGTGCTCTTGCTTGCCCAGGGGATGGGTCCCTGCAGTCTCCCCCCACCAACCTCCCCATCGGAGTTCACCGCTGCCCATCCCACAGGGCACGGACCCCAGGGCAGACCGCCTGTGGGTAACCAGCCCCTCCCCGCCTCCAGTTCTGCCGAGCCCAGGACCTGGAGTACCTCACTGGCCGGGTGTGGGTTGGCCTCTGGCTGGTGGTCTTTGTCCTTGCCCTGGTGGCCGCCGAAGGCAGCTTCCTGGTCCGCTACATCTCGCCTTTCACCCAGGAGATCTTCGCCTTCCTCATCTCACTCATTTTCATCTACGAGACCTTCCACAAACTCTACAAGGTGGAGGTCCAGAGGGTCTTGGGGCGGCAGAATGGGGGCTGAGAAGCGGAGGTGGGGAACATCGGGGTGGAGGGGACAAGGAGGGGGCTTTGCTGGGTGTGGGTGTTGGGGGTTGGGGACAGCCCGGGCCAGGTCTGAGCTGAAGGGAAGGGGGTCAAGGCCCAGAGGGTGCCAGGCCAAGGACCCAGGCACCTGGGTGGAGGTGTGGAGATGAGGACACACCTGCACAGGTATGTGACAGAGTTGGGGGTGCTGTCAGTGCGGGATCAGAGTTGGTTTTGGGGGTGCTTGGGTCACCTTTTGTAGAAGGCTGTGTGTGTGTATGCAGTGTAGCTGGGTATCTGTGTGTCACTGTTGTCTGTTCAGGTATGTGAGGGGCACCCTCTCTCTCCCTCACGGATACACCGATGATGATGATGTAATCAGGTCACTTGCCCAGGTGAGTGATAAGGCGTCCTTGTTATCCACACACAGGTGTTCACAGAGCACCCACTGCTGCCGTTCTACCCCCCAGAGGGGGCCCCAGAGGGAGTATTGGAGGCTGGTCTGGAGCTGAATGGCAGTGCCCTGCCTCCCACCGAGGGACCTCGGGGCCCGAGGAACCAGCCCAATACGGCTCTGCTGTCCCTGATCCTCATGCTCGGGACCTTCTTCATCGCCTTCTTCCTGCGCAAGTTCAGGAACAGCCGCTTCCTGGGTGGCAAGGTGCGTGGCTCTGGGTGTAGCGCCCCCGTGAGTCCTGAGTCCTGCTGTCACTGCCAGGCTCTGCTCCACAGAGACGCTGCTCCCCTCCTCCCTGGCAGCCTGTGGGCCAGAACCACATCTGGGCAGCCCCTACCCTGAGAGAAGCCTCCTCCCGGGGTCTTTTCACTCTTTGTTCAGAGAGTTTAATTAAGACAAGAACGCCATCCCAGGCTGCACTGGTAGCAGGGGTGGGGGGCGGGGGGAAGGTTCGAGAGGCTGGTGGAGGGACTTCGGGCTCCAGCTTGGGTCCAGGAAGGGTTGGGGGTGGCAGGTCACCTATGAGTCTGCTGACCTCGCCTCCTTGCCCTGACTGGGCTCACTCAAGGCTCGCCGCATCATCGGGGATTTTGGCATCCCCATCTCCATCCTGGTGATGGTCCTGGTGGATTACTCCATCACAGACACTTACACACAGGTGAGTGAGCCAAGCCCGCGGCAGCGGGTTCTTCTCCCAGGGCCAGGAGCGGGAGCCCACGAGGTCAAGATCAGGGCAGGAACCTGGCTCCCCTTAGTAGAGTGGCCATGCTGGGGGGTGGCTGGGGTTCCCAGCTGAGATGCTCCCCCGGGAGTCTGAGCCACCCGTAATCCTGAGTGAAGAATCCAGGAGGAGCAGGTGTGGGGCTGGGGACAGAATGACAGGTCTCCCCACAGCAGGTCCCCTGAAGCTCAGGGGCTCAGGGGGAAGGCGCTTATTGCCCTCTATCAGACCCTTGTAGGGACAGTGAACTTTTGGAGGATGCAAAACTAATTTCCCCCAAACCTGTTCACACCCAAATTCCTCAAAGTCCTGGTCCTGGGGACACAGCATGGTGGCAGCAGCTGCTGCAGGGGCTCCCTAGTGTGGGGAGGCTGTGTCCCTGAGCCCAGTCTTCCTTCCTGCCTGCAGAAGCTGACAGTGCCCACGGGGCTCTCTGTGACCTCTCCCGATAAGCGCACATGGTTCATCCCACCCCTGGGCAGTGCCCGTCCTTTCCCGCCCTGGATGATGGTGGCAGCCGCTGTCCCTGCCCTCCTGGTCCTCATCCTCATCTTCATGGAGACCCAGATCACAGCGTGAGAGGGCTGGGGGTGGTGGGCAGGCTCCCTGGCTCCTTGGCTTGGTTCCAGGGTGACAGCAGGAAAGTCATTATTAGTATGGGCGTGCTGGGTGGGCCGGAGCCTTTGGCAGGCCTTGAGGAAGGGTAGGTGTGTTGGGGAAGGAGCTGGGGGAGGAGCGGAGGGCAGCGGGTGGGACAAGGCGTGGTCTCCCTGTGCTGGGTTGACATGATGTATGTCTGTCGCTGCCAGCGTTTGCAGGGTGGCGCTTGACAGGCCTCAGAACTCTCTGGCAGTGTGTCTCTCACCCAGGGATGCTCACATGTGTCTCATTTTGGTTAAACCACAAGAACGTGGTGAGATCTGGCATCTGGCATTTGTGGTGCTTTAAATATTCACAGTATGAGAATTTGGCTCAAATTTGCTTCCATGTGAGAACTTGAATTTGGGAACTTAAAAGAGGAAGCTGACAGGCCCTGGGAGAACTGTTGGCTGTGCAGCCTCCCCCAGCCCCGCCACCCCATCCCCGCATGCATGCCTGTCCTGGTCCCTGTGCCTGTCCTGCTTTTGGCCACCACCCCACCCTGCCCTGTCCCTGCAGGCTCATCGTCAGCCAGAAGGCACGGAGGCTGCTCAAAGGCTCTGGCTTCCACCTGGACCTGCTTCTGATAGGCTCTCTGGGGGGCCTCTGTGGGCTGTTTGGGTTGCCCTGGCTCACAGCAGCCACCGTCCGCTCAGTCACCCACGTGAACGCGCTGACGGTGATGCGCACTGCCATCGCACCCGGCGAAAAACCCCAGATCCAGGAGGTGCGGGAGCAGCGGGTCACCGGGGTGCTCATCGCCAGCCTCGTGGGTGAGAGCCCGGCCTCCGGCTTGCACACCTGGCGTCTGGGACCCCACGGCCCTAGATCCTCTCTTCCTCCCAGGCTTGACCCAGGTCCCTTGTGAATCTCCCAGTGTGTCATGTCTAGTTTTCGCTCTGACCCCCAAACCTACTTCTTCCCTGAGCCCTTTCCTGCTTCTCTGTCTGGCTCCCTGTTCTCTTATTCATGGGGATGAGGCCAAGCTGATCAGTCTGATGGGTCCGTATCCACCCCCCCCAGGCCTGTCCATCCTTACAGAGGCTGCCTAAGGGAGCAGGTGGGCCTGTGTCACCTCCTCCAGGCTTGTCCATCCTCATGGGGGCTGCCCAGGGGTTCAGGTGGGCCTGTGTCACCTCCTCCAGGCCTGTCCATTGTCATGGGGGCTGCTCAGGGGTTCAGGTGGGTCTGTGTCACCTCCTCCAGGCCTGTCCATTGTCATGGGGGCTGTGCTGCGTCGGATCCCATTGGCTGTACTCTTTGGGATCTTCCTATATATGGGGATCACATCGCTGTCTGGGATCCAGCTGTCCCAGCGTCTGTTGCTCATCCTCATGCCAGCAAAACACCATCCTGAGCAGCCCTATGTGACCAAGGTAGGGCCAGGAAGCATGGAGATGGGGTGATGGAGTAATGGGGAGGGGACCCAGAGGGGTCCCTGGGCCAGAGGTGGACAGGAAGAATATGAAGGATTAAATTGGGACCTGGGGAGCCAAGGTCCCCAAGATGTGGGTGGGAGCTGGGGTGCTGTGTGGTGAGGCTGGGTGGCCGTTTCCCCAGGTGAAGACGTGGCGGATGCACCTGTTCACCTGCATCCAGCTGGGCTGCATCGCACTGCTCTGGGTGGTCAAGTCCACAGCGGCCTCACTCGCCTTTCCCTTCCTGCTGCTGCTCACTGTGCCTCTGAGGCATTGCCTTCTGCCCCGGTTCTTCCAGGACAGGGAGCTGCAGGCGGTAAGGGGTGGTGGCTTGTGGCAGCAGTACTGGGGCGGATGGGCACTGGGTTTCAGTCTCTGCTGGGCCATCTGCTAGTCATGTGACCTTAGGCAAGTTATTTCACCTTCTAAAATCTTATTTTCATTTGTATGATGGGAGCAATAATATATTCTACCTTATAGGTCTGGCGGGGGGATTAAGTACGCATCCAGGTAAAGGCTGTAGGGTGATGGTGTGGTACCGGAGGAAGCACAGCGCTGCTGCAGACAGCTGTGCAGGTCGTACCCTGACGAAAAGGGAGTGAGGTGGCACTGAAACCCCCCCTGAGGCCTGTTTTTGTCAGCTAGAGGAAAAGACATCTTTTGCAATTTATGCATACTCAAACATGGCGTACAAAGGTAGCGCAGCAACTAGAAGTGGCTGTAGGAAAGGACTTCACATGTGGTAGCTGCTCATTATTAATATTATTATTAAACTAGATGTGTGGAGGGTGACCTGAAGGTTTTGGCCAAGGGAGATGCTCCCCTGGGGTTATGGTCCCTGTAGACAGGGAGGGCTGCTGGTCGGAGAAGGAGTCTGGGAACAGGAGGGGATGAGTCCACTTCCCTGCCACTGCCAACCTTCTGTTCCCTTCTGCAGCTGGACTCAGAAGACGCTGAACCAAACTTCGATGAGGATGGCCAGGATGAGTACAATGAGCTGCACATGCCCGTGTGATCCTCGAAGATGGTGCCCCTAGAGACCCTGACACCTTAGGGATCAACTCCTGAGCCCCAGGCAGAGCCCAGCCCCAGGGCCAGGGGGCTCCTCATGACCCAGAGATGTGCCTGGAACCACTTGTGATGCCACGGCTAGAGCGGTCCTCTGACTTCTGCCCGGGGCTTTGACCTCATCTAACCTTTCACAGACCAGACCGGCACAGGCTTTGAGCTCATTATAACCACACTCCTTGTCGTGTGTCTGCCTCACTTTCTTGGTTCCATCTCTGGTTTCTCAGGTCATACTTATCCATTGGAATTGGAAGAATTCTATTTTCAGGGTCATCAAAACAAGGGAGAGGTTTGAGTCAAGGACAGAGTCCTTGGGGGAAAGAGAGAGAATCAGGACCACAGAAGGTCAGAGCTGGGCCTTATCATCACCCCGCAGACCCTCTCTAGTACAACCGAGGAGTGTGAGGCTCAAGGTCTGCTCAAGGTCACATGCCAGTTAATCTAGACCCTGCTTAGAAAGGGGAGGGAAGAGGGAGTAAGTTGCTCCATTTTAGCCACTAGGGAAATCAGAGCCTGTCCAGTGGTTGTGGAGCTACAGAGGGGAATGGAAAATGTTTTTTTTCTTTTTTTGATTACTGGTATTCGGAGGAGAGAGACAGCCCAATCCCCTAGACGCCAGCGTGGTGCTAGATTTGGGGTCCCTGGACCATTTTAGATTCTCCCGGCTTAAGAGAGACAGTTCTAGGATTCCTGAGGCCACTCCTTGTGCAATAGCCTCTGTTTTGCTAGAAATAACCTGGGAGTCTAGAGGAGGGTGGAAAAAGGAGCCCATTGCGTCACAGTTGCTAGGCAACCAGCAGCCTGATGGAACCGGTCGTCCTTGTGCTGCCCCCTCGTGGCCGCGCTCGTGGACTGCAGGCTCCGTCGCCACTGAGGAGCGGCAGCACTGCCACCTGGTGGGTCCGCTGCGATCAGAGCTCCCGTTCGCCTGCATTCAGTCCCTCCTGGGGAGACAAGCTGGGTTCGGGAGGTTCCGTGGAGTTTTGCAGCCCCGGCAGCTCTGAGCAGCCTGAACACCCAGAGCCTGGGATCCCTCAGCCCCACAGTGGCCGTTTCTCCGCAGCTGGCCCTGCTCCTTCCTTATCTTTTCCCCGTTTTCCTCCAGGTGTCAGGCCATCAGCTAGTGCCCCGAAGCTGGTCAGGAGAGAAGGGACAGACTACTGTGAGGTTGTTTGTTGTGTTCCTAAGGAAGAGACAAGCCCTTCCAGCTGTCCCGGATTACCACCCAGGTTTCGGCATTTCATTCCAGCCTGCCCCTTGGTCTCTGGCGCCATGGTGGCCTCTAACTGACTCCCCTGGCCTATGTGGGGACAAGATCCCCTTTCCCTTAGAGTGGCCACGGCTAGGTGGAATTTCAAAAGGACTTCGCCAAGAAACAAAGCCATAGTCAGACGCAAAACCTGGAACAGAGACGTGTGCAGAGCCAATTCCCAACACAGATGGCAGGGGCTCCCCACAGACCCGCGTGGCTGAGAGGCTTTGCCCGTGGGAGCCCGGCTCCTTCCCCGAGCCCTGCTCCCCCTCTGGGCCTTGATGTCGGTGGGATCCCCTGTTTGGTCTGGGGCGGAGGGAGGGGGTTCCTACACCCCACAAGAAGGAACCTGCTCTTTGCCAAGCCCCTGCAAGGAAATGACAATCTGAGCCTGGAGGTCTGACTCTTTCTGGGACACAGGCTGTGTCAATCATCTCTGCTTGGCAAGTAGCTGAGGACTGTGGGTGTGAAAGGTGGGGGCTTTTAAAGCTGGGGAGGAGTTCTGGTCCTGGCTGATGGGTCCGGTGGGTCTGGTGGCCTCCAGTAAAACTAGGCCCTCAGACCTCGGAGCAGTAGTTAAAAAAACTTCAAAGAGCCAGTAAAAACCACGTGTCACCCAATGGGGAGAGAAGTGAGCAAGGCCTGAGAGCCTGGAGCTGTAGAAACCACCACGACCCCCACCCCTTTACCATCACCCACGCCAAGGAAGGGCAGCTGCAGTTTAGGAAGTGCGGGAGCCAGAGTCGGTGAGAACACACCCCAAAGACCAGGGTTTGAGAAGAGCCAGGGGACTGCAGGGACCCAAAAGGCTGCCAGGATGGGTACCTGGGGGCTAGGAGGGGAAAGAGAGATGGGATGACAAAACACACAGCGAACCCATACAAAGGCAGCTGGGCCTGGCCTGGTGCCTGGTGATCAGAGAGCATGTCATCTGGGGACACTTGGAGTTTGTCCTGAAGCCTTTGTAGCCCCTGTGTTTCCTCCGGCTTTCTCTTCACTGGCCTCTGACCTTGTCCTCTTGGAGGGCTGGGCCCCTTGATCAAGGCCTTCTACAAGGTGTATCGAGGAGTCAGCAGAGAGTAGCAGCTGCCGGCCCTGATGGCACAGCTCTGGGGGATGTGACAGCACAGTTACTATAAAGGGGACAAAGACCATGATATTTTTGAACTGCTAGCCCACTGCCATCCGTTCTGAGCTGGAAGTGGCTTGGGGGGTGGGCATGTGCAAGGTGGCAGAGGACCCTTCTGATAAAGACATCCAGCCCATTACCATTTTTTCCCTCCTCTTGTGGCTTTCTTTCTGGGTCATGGCTGCCCAAAGCTCTCATTGTCCCCAGACAGGTTCAAGCCCACTTCAGGCCCAGAGGAGTGCTAGCTCATTCTTTTACTTTGGGCAAAGAGGGCGGCTATCATTTCCTTGTTCATGCTGAGGATTTAGCTCAGTCAAGATGTCTGACATCTTCATGACAGCTTCTGGCTATCAGAACTCAGAGACCATCTGCTCGGGTTGCCCTGGGCCCCTCCTTTAGGGCACAGGATGTGGCAATAATGTGTCCCGTTTGGCAGCCTGTGTGACATCTCTTCTTGTATCGTATCAGGTGACTCAAATAATGATCATGCCTGTTGACACTTGGAGCTCTCAAAGGGAATTCTGAGCAGCCAAGGAAAGGTGACACAGAACTCAAGGGCACTTGGGCCAGGCGCAGCCCGGGCAGCTGGCGATGAAGCGATCGCCGAAAACAACGATAAAGCAGGTTCTGGGCAAGCAGAGAATGGTGGATTGAATCCAATATTGCAAATGAGGAAATGCAAAGTGAGGAATTTGGTTTCCAGATAAATAAATTATACAGTTGTGACTCACCACTTGTACAAAGAGCAGACTCCAATATTTGTAGAATTTATGTTCTGGAAGGAAGATTTAATATTTGAGACTGCTGCTGGGATTACTTTGAATTTTGTTGGAACTGTTTCTTTTTATTGGACAATGCTTTGTTAAGTGCCGACTAAGCAGACAGCCATTGGGATGTTCTCTGGGTGGTGGATGAGTCACAGTTGGATCTGGGGGACATGGAGGAGGAGCAGGGAGCTCCTTAATGACCAAGGTTCCTGACACAGGGCTCAGGACCATGGGAAATGCGGGCCACAGAGGTGGGGCACAGCTGGAGATGGGGGCAGGGCTGGGAGCTCATAGCTGGTGGAAGGATGGCGGAGGAGCACCCAGGAAGGCCCAAACCAGATGTTCCCTTGAGGGTCATTGGCGTACCCTGCCACGCCCCTCTCTTGCTGTGCACCCAGGGAGTGTATTTGTCTCCCTCTAGGCTGTGAGATGGGCAGAGGCCCTGCCTGAGCCTTTTGTACCCCAGTGCCTCCCAAGTGCCTGGCCACTGGAGTGCGTGGAGGGCATGGGGGTGAGCAGTGACAGAGAAGGAAGGACCCAGAGGTCAGAGACTCTGTCCCATTTAAGATGCAGTGAAGACCAAACGTGACACCAATAGAACTTTTAAAGAATTCTGAAAGCGTTTTGATTCTCATGTTTGTTGGTTTCCATCACAGCTGTCACTTTCTCTGTGGCTGCTGGTAATAATATCCTCAAAACCCAAAGAGGCGTTGTTGGTTTCTTTCCTGGCCAGCTGGAGGGAGAGGTGTTGGCAATGCTATATCCTGCATACCAGGCTGATGAGTAGACAGTGGCGGTGGGGTGGAGGGAAGAGACAGCGCCACCATCGACCCCAGGAACTTCAGGAGTTAAGATGGGGGTGTATGGGGAGCTGCCCTGCCTGAGAGCTGGCTCTGGGGCTCAAGCCAGCTGGAGGATCCCATGGTCCATCTTAGCTGTCCAGTTCTTACTTCACCTGTGGCTCCTTAAAATACTAAAGACAGAAGGATTAGGGCACCTTGTTTGTTCTCACGTTTGGAGGGCTCGCCATGTACAGGGCATTGGTAGGCACTTTGGTGGGGGTCCTGGGAGGCTGTCCTTATGCCCAGTCTTCTCTCCTGCAGTCTCTGGGCTTGGAGGCCCAGCCCTACCCCTTGCTCTAGGGCAGTGTTTTGTGGGATGTCCTGGGGTCCGTCTGCCTTTGAGTCACCTGAGGAACTTGATGAAATTGCCAACTCCTGGGCTCTAGCCAGCCCACACTGATATTTTTAAAACATCCCCTCCCTCCACCTTCCTCTTAAAACCCCGGAGATTCTACTATAGAGTCAGGGTTGAAACCATTGTCCCAAACCAATATATTCTTTTCCATGGATGACTTCCACTGCCATTCCCACTGTAGTTGGAAGTTATTTCTTATTGCTTCTCCTTGGTATGGAAATACAAACACACAGTGTGCATATTTATTTTAGAAAGTAAGCTCGAGGGCAGGAACCATGCCTATTTCCATTCATCAAGCAACAGAAAGGGCTGTGTGCAGCACATTCTAATGTTTGGGCTGGTTGGTCGGGGCTGTGATTGTGAGTGCCACCCTTGCATTGCTGGTTTTGTTGTTGGTGGCATTGAAGTTGAGTGGCTAGTACGTGGGGACAGGGAGTCAGGAGTCCTGAGTTCTAGTCTTAGCTAAGGCAGTAGCCAGTGACTTTGCTTATGTTGCCTCTTCCTCTGGGGGGTTCAGAATTTGGCTCTAGTGCCTTCTGTGTAGACCTTGTTCTTCCAGCAGACCTTGGCCATGGCAGTGCTTGCTCGGGAAGGAGGGCAGGCAGAGGCTGCAGTGCCCTGGGAACCCCTAACAACCTCTCGGCAGAGTTACCAGGCTTAGAAACCTTTTCTTTTTGTTTTGCCAGTTTGAAGGGAGCATAGATCCTGGGAAAGCCCACTTTTTCATTCCCAGGGGAATCAGGAACTCAGGGACCACAGGGGGTGGGGTAGGCAGGGTAAGGGGGATGGGGCTGAGCAGTGACCTTGGGGAATGATCTCAGGATCTCAGACAAAGCTGTGAGAGATCACCAGAATTCAAGCAGATAAAATTTTAACATCTGTTAGAGTTGTGTGGTGCTATGAGATAGGAACATATGAAAAGAATGCACGATTCTTTAGAGGTAGATGGACAAATATATAGTTACATACCTTAAGGTGGTGGTCCCCAAACATTTTGGCCCCAGGGACTGACCAGTTTCATGGAAGACAATTTTATCATGGACTGGGGGTCGGGTGGGGTGGTGGGGGGTGCTGAGGGGCTCAGGCAGTGATGTGAGGTCTGTTTCTTAACAGGCCATGGACCAGTACTGGGCTGTGGCCCGGAAGTTGGGGACTATAGCCTTAAGGATCAAATCAATACAAAATCAGGTGTAGGGCCTGGATGGGCGTTATGGCCTGGAGTCTGGCTTGACAATTAGTAATCAGCCCTCTTTATTCAAGGCACTGGTCTACTTGGCCACCTCTGTCTTTAAGTTAGAAAGTTAAGAGACTGGAAGTAGGGCTCGATAGGTCCATAGGGTCGCCAGCTCGATCCAGTCAGCATCCCACCCACAATCTATGGCTGGTTAGCAACCTCAGCTGAGAAGAGAATGATCTCCCTTGTGGGTAGACATTTTAGTAGCTCTGGAAAAATTTAAGATTAAGCACACGATTGTTTAAGGGACTCAAATTGTAGTTTTAATATTTTCAAGTTAAAGAATTTGTACACACAGATAATAGTTTATGTACACACAATTTTAAAGAGAATTTGAGCTGGGCCCAGTGGCTTGTGCCTATAGTCCCAGCTACTCAGGAGGCTGAGGTGGGAGGATCACTTGAGCCCAGGAGTTCGAAGTTACAGTAAGGTATGATTGGGCCACTGTGATCCAGCCTGGGTGACAAAGTGGGACCTTGTTTCTTAAAAAAAAACAAAACCAAACAAACAAAATCCAATTTGGCCTATTGGAATACTAGATCACGTTTAACATTCCACTTTAATATTTGTACTTGAGTAATTGATTGAGATTTGTGATTTTAAGTTGAAATATTCCTAAGTTTACATATAGTTTGAACATTTAAGAGAATTTAAGGTTCACTGTGTCTTATATGCTGAATTTATTACATCTATAAAACTGACTTGGGAAGGTTTGTCAGTCAGATGAAGTACTTAAAAAGCAACCGAATATATTAAATTTTTAAAATGCCATTTAAAATGTTAAAGAGCCTTAATTAACTAAATGTGTAAATGGGACTAAGCATTAATCAAAAGCCCTCTCAAAGTGACTGCTAATATTTGCCAGACTTATAAATAAGATAATAAGATTCCTAAGCTGATTTTAAAAGCTTAAGGAAGAGCTATAAATTTCTGAATCTATAAATTTAATAAATCAAATACTAATTTTCAAACACCAAGTAAACCTCAGAATGGTCTTTTCAGTGCACAAAAGCCACCCTCAAGGACATAAAACACTTTCCTAACCAGCGAGTCTTCAGCAGTGCAGGAGGAGGGAGGCAGAGTGGGACATGGAGGAGGGAAAATAAGATTTTAGTGCTGTCGGATTGTCTTGTTCCCAAGGTCAGGCTGGAGAGTGTATTCTCCCCAATGCCAAATTGCTCATCTCACAGGAGAGACTATAATTAAATGCATGCTCACTGCATGGGAGAACCAGAATTGCTGAGGAGGGTATTTGGCAACTCAGAGAGCAGGTTAAGTCCTGATGGCTTTGGGTTCTCAGCAGTTCCTGTCACTGAGCCCTTCTCAGTTGAGTTCTACTGTTCTGTTTGCTGTTAGTTATTCCTCACATAATTTCCCCTGAGCAAGAATAAGGACCTTCTGTGGTAGATGCTGAGGTTTTTTTTTTCCCCTGGGGGATTTGCTGCTGAGAGCCAGCAGGAATATGTATCACTCAGATTTTTTTTTGCACCCAACAGAAGCCAGCTCTAGCCGATTTAGGCAGAAACAGGGCTGTCAAAAAGCCACTCGCAGAACTGCTGGGAAGGTATAAGAGAATCCAACTCAAAAGGAGTGTCGGTTAGAACCACGGTCAAAGATACGCCACAGAAAAAGTCTGGTGAGAATGCTGCTGTTGCCACTGAACATGAGATGCCACCACTGAGCCCTGGTGGTGGGTGTCATCCCTGGTATCACTGTCACTGCTGCCTGTGGAACAGCTACCAGGAGGATTCTCTGCTATCTGGCTTCTTTGCATCTGTCCATCACTAGTGCTTGATTCAAGGTCTCAGGTGGATGCAACCGATTCGCCAAGCGTACGCCATGTGCCTGTGCCCAAGCTGCCGGGGAGGCTGGGGAAGAGGTGTGTGGCATTTCAGCTTCTGTGGTGGGAGGTGGGCTCTGACTCTGAGACTCGTACTGGTAGTGTGTTGGAGCCAGTTTCCCAGAGCTACTTGTATAAATTTCAGGGACTCGAGAGCTGGTTGTCAAACACAGGCATTATTAAAAAGTAAATTACAGTAGATGCACTTGTTCCTATTCCTTCTGCAAAGTATAAAAGAAACATAAGACTCTGAAAGGAGGAGAGAAGAAGCCAGACCAGCCAGGGGTCTTGGAACTCACATCAGTCAGTTTCTTGAGTTTTCTTCTTGCCAAATATTTCCCAGATTTGGAGCTGAAGAAACTGTCAACCCAGAAATGCCAATAGGTGCAGACAACAACAACAAAAGCCCCAACAAAAATCTTCTTTCTCTAGCCAAAGAAGGAGGAAAGAAGCAACATAGCAAGACAGAAAACTTTCAGACAATAACCACCAAACACCACAGAAAAAACTGTGTCCCCATCTCCATTCAGCCCAACAGAGGGTAAATTGGAAGCCTGGACTTCCAACCCTGAGAAACTGTGTCAAGGCACCTCAGCACTCATGATGGGATAGTGTCATAGAAGGCCAAGTAGATTCTGGGCTTCTGGCCCCACCTGGAAGTAATGAGGCATTCTTCCTCCTCCCCATGGGATGGTGTCAGAGGAGGCCTGGCAGAGAGTCAGAACCTTCACCATCAATCAGCAGTAAGAGACAGAACAGGACACTGTATAATAATAAGAATCAATCCACTAAGAAGACATAGCAATACTAAATGTATATGTACCACACAACAGGGTTGCAAAATATGAGAAGCAAAAACCAACTGAACTGAAAGGAGAAACAAATTACAATTATAGCTGGAGACTTCAACACCCCTCTCTCAATAATTACTAGAACAATTGATAGGTAAAATCAGCAAGAATATAGAAGAATTCAACAACAACATTAACTAACAGGATTGAATTGACATTTATAAAACACTAATCTGAAAATATCAGACCACGCATTCTTTTTAAGTGGTCATGAAACATATACCAAAATAGATCATATTCTAGGCCATAAAGCAAATTGCAACAAATTTAAGAGAATTAAAATAATACAGTTTTTTCTCTGATCACGGTGAAATCAAACTAGAAACCAGCAACGGAGAAATAATAGAAAAATCTCCAAACACTTGGAAACTAAACAATATATTTTAAATAATCCATGAATCAAAAAGGAAGTCTCAAAGAAAATAAAAAAAGTTATTGAACTGAATGAAAACAAAAATATAACATGTTGAAATTTGTGGGACACAGCTAAAGCAGCGCTGAGAGGGAAATTTATGCATTAAATGCATGCATTAAAACAGAGAAAATCTCAAACCAATAATCTAAGCTCCCCAAACTCAACATTGAAAGACCAAAAAATCCAATTAAAACACAGACAAAAAACATGAAGAAACATTTCACTGAAGAGGCAAATAAGCCCATGAAAAGATGTTCAACCTTATTAGCCATTAGGGAAATGCAAATTAAAACCACAATGAGGCTGGGTGTGGTAGCTCATGCCTATAATCCTAGCACTTTGGGGGAGGAGTTTAAGACCAGTCTGGGCAACAGGGAGACCTCATAGCTACCAGAAAAAAAAAAAAAAAAAAAAGAAAGAAAAATTAGCTGGGTGTGGTGGTGCAGCTACTTTGGAGCTGTAGTTACAGCTACTCGGGAGGCTGAGGCAGGAGGATTTTGAGCCCCAGAGCTTGAGGTTGCAGTGAGCCATGATTGTGCCACTTCACTGTAGCCTAGACAACAGAGTGAGACCTTGTCTTAAAATAAAAAAAAATAAAATCTCAATGAGATATCACTGCACACCTATCAGGATGGCAAAAAAAAGAAAAAAGAAAAATGAAAAAATAGTGACATCACCGAACACTGGTGAGGATGTAGAGAAACTGAATTCCTCATACACTGCTAGTGGGTAAGTAAAATGGGAGAGCCACTCTGGAAAATAGTTTGGCAGTTTCTTAAAAACCTAGACATGCAACTACTCTATGTCCTGGAAATTGCACTTTTGGGCATTTATCCCAGAGAAATGAAGACATATTCACACAATAACCTGTAAACAAATGTTTATTTGCAATAGCCAAAAACTGAAACGACTCACTAGAATACTACTCAGCAATGAAAAGGAATGAACTTTTGATACATTCAACACAACCACCTGTGTGTATCTCCGTAGAATAATGTTGAGTGGAAAAAGCCGATCCCGAACGGTTACATGCTGTATGATTCTAGTTATACACTATTCTTACGGTGACAATGTTATGGAAATAGAGAACAAGTTAGTGGTTTCCAGGGGTTAGGGAGGGAGTGGCTATAAAAGGAAAACCTGGAGGGGTCACTATTGTGATGGAAACGTTCTGTAATCTGACTGTGCCAATGCCGATATTCTGGTTGTGATATTAACTTCAAAATAAAAAAGGCTAATTTAAAAAAGTAAATGTAATTATATAACTCACAGGTAAATCATATTAAAAACAAAGGTATTAAATACTCAAAATTCATTAACCTTCAATTATTTTATTACTTTTACTGTTGTCTGTACTTTTGAAGTTATTAATATTTATGCCTGTTGTATCTGTGTGGTGGAAATGTTCCATTAAAGATGTGCTACTGCATGTCTCCTCCCCATTCTGCACTCAGTGACATCACATTGATAGTCTGACATCGGCCATAGTGACAGTATTTACACCAGAGAAATGAGCAGATACTGCAGATTAGATTCCCCCCTCCTTTCACAGCAGGCTGCTAAACTTTTGCCAGGTCACCACTGCTTATAAGGCAGGGAATTTCCCCAACATAGGAAGTGGGTTTAGATACTGGGTGGCCCCCCAATAACAAATGCCCATCAAAAAATGGATAATGTCTTGAGTTAGTTATGAAGGGAAGAAGCTAGCTCTTCCCGAGGCTATTTCCTTTCCACCTCAGAGCTACTGTATCTTATCCAAGGCAATTGTGGACCGCAGATGAGGCAGGAGCTGGGACAATGGAATCCTGGCTGTTTATAATCTCATCGTTTGAACATTCAGCACAGAAATGGTAGGGGGGTGAAACTACAAAAACAAATGAAGACTTAAGAATGCTCAGATCTCTCTACACTTTTTCCTAGGCACTGTCGTGTCTGCTCTCTTCCCATCAGATTCCTGTCCTTTCATTAGCACCCTGATCTAGGGACCACGCAGCTATTAGCTTTGCTCTTGCACGAGCTTCTCCCTCCTGTGCCTCTCTATTTGGCCATAGATGGTGTGGGAGTGGGAAGACGTGGGCCTTTGGACAGAATCTGACCAGCCATCCTGTATTGCAGCCGCGGGGATTGTCTGTGGTATGTATAGACAAGGGGATACATGGACGTTGGGTATAAGGAGTTCTCTTCATCCACTGGGGTTGCTGAACTGTCTCTGGCGGCATCCGTGGTCCTTGCCACATAGAGAGGGACTCTCTGCAGCCAGAGTGTGGCTAACGCAGAGCTGGACAGAGAGGAGAGACAACAGACAGGCAGACAGACAGCCCTTTTTGGGTTGAGTCCCTGGGAGCCCCTGAGTTCCTGGTCCCTGCAGCTTGTCCTTCCTAGCAAATTCCATTTTTGGCTTAAGCAAATTCTAGCTGAGTTTTTTGGCACATGCAGCTGAAAAAATTCCAGATAAACACCCTTTCCTTACAGAGCCTCCCCTGGTCTATTAACTTCTCTTCCCTCCTCTGGCTTGAGTTCTCCATAAAGCCTTCATTTTGGAAATTATATATGTGGTCTGAAACTGCCAGTTACCACCTAAAACCATGGAACACCTCCGTTCTGCCTAGAAATCTGGTAAGTGTAAAGATGAGCCTCAGAGGTCCCCTGAGAAGGCTGCTTCTCTCCTCTGAGTGCTTTCAGATGCTGCATCTAGCCACGGAGTTGAGTCAGAGGCAGGGTAACAGCACAATTCTGCTGTTTTATAGCCTGAAAGAAACATTTGGACAGGAATTCACTTTTTTTTCCAGTATAGACGAAACCTCCAAAAATCAAGCCAAATGGTTTTGAGAATCATTTTGCGGTGGTAAACCGATTGGGTGTTAAGACACCTCCGTCTTCGGCTCCCGTATTCCCTGATTTATTTTGGCTTCAGAATGTCTGTAGTGCCACCATTCAGCCACATGTTAATTTTTTGTCTACGCAAGGGTGTAAACTGCATATGGTTTATTTCAATTAGCTTAATTGTTTTTGGTATTTAATAGCTAATTGTCTTAATTAGCTTCCAAAGCACAACAATGCCGACAACGGTAATGACTACATCTTATCCATATGGTTACAGAAGACAGATGACTGCGTTTCCCATCCTCAGGCTGTGTGAGTCTCAGGAGGACAGGGCAGATGCACGAGGAGGAAGATGGAAGTCCTCGAGAGAGCTGGCCTGGCCTTGAATGCAAAAACCTGAATATTAAGAATAAATGAGGAGGTGATGGACAGGGAAATAAAACAGGAGGATGAAGGATTTATGGGGAACTCCAGCCATCTGTTTTCTTAATGTAGATACCATGGAGTGGTGCTGGGTGAATAATAATACAAATAACAACAAATTCCACAGTGCCAGCAGGCGATATTGGCTCCGATCTGAAGAGGCGATGTTTGAAGACCAAATTGTAGGACACTGAGAGTGAGAAATGCCCCGCGGGGCAATCTGTCTCAGGAATAGCTGGTACCAGTCAAAGCCGGGGTGACATTTCTCTGGCAAGTCTGGCTCAGAAGTAGTTCATAGCTAGTGCTTGGCATATATTAGGAGCTTAATGTATGTCTTAATCAGCACCCGTCAGGAAATCCTGTGGGCTCAACCTTCAACATCTATCTAGAGCCTGACACTCAGCATCTCCTTCACCGCCACTCTCCGGGTCTGATCCCGTGAGTCTTTGACCCGAGTCCCTCCACCCGCCTCCCGCCTGGTCTCTCTGTGTTTATCCTCAGCTCTTACGCTTTGTTCTCAACACAGCAGCTAAAGGAATCCTTTGAAAACAGAAAACATGTCATATCACTGCTCCCCTCAGCACCTTCTAATGGTGCCCATCTCACGTGGAATAAAAGCCGTAGCCCTTGGAGATGCCAGTGAGGTCCTTCCCCATCCTGTTTTACTTTCTGAGCTCATCCCCCACCCCCGGGGCCAGGGGCTGTTGTATTGGACAGCACAGGTAGAGAACATCTCCATCACCCCAGAAAGTTCCACCGCACAGTGCTGCTTTAGGGACTTTAACTGGCTGGAGAGCTCTCTCCAAAAATACCCACGTGGCAAACTCCCTCAGCTCCTGAGTCTTTGCTCGATTGTCACCATCTCCACGAGGCCCACCTTGACCACTCAGTTTAAAATCTCAGCCCACAGCCCAGCTCCCCCTGCTGGACACATTCTGCTCCCTCACTCTGCCAATGTTTTCCGTAGCACTGAACAACTTATAGCATATCATACAATATATTTATCATGCTCATTGATTGCGATCAGTGCCCCCCTGTGAAAATGTGGACTCCAAGAATAGAGGTGTTTTGTCCACTCTTGCATCCTCAGCTTCTAGAACGGTGTCGGGCACAGAGTAGGTACTCACTGGAGATTGTCAAAGGAATTAGTTAATAATCAACACATTTACTGGGCACCTGCTGTTTTCCAGGCTCTGTGCTAGACACTGGGGATACACAGAAAAATAAAATAGAGATGGAGATTTTATTCTAGTAGGAGGGACAAGTAAACAAAGATCTAATGCAAATTCTGGAAAGTTCTATGAAAGAAACAAATAGGGAGTGGAATAGAGAATATCGTCTGTGTGTGTGTGTGTGTGTGTGTGTGTGTGTGTGTGTGTGTCAGGGTGGGGAGACTCTGATGCAGACAAGCAAGCTATGTAAGGAATGCTGGAGGGACCGCTTGCAGGGAGGGATTGAGCCGTGCTACAGAGGGAAAGAGCAGATGCAGAGACCCTGATGCAGCCAGGAACGCATGAATGGGTGAGTGAGTACTGCCTGGGGATGACCGGTGAATTCCGAATCCGTCACAAATTGGTCGCCAAGTGGGGGCTGCCTTCTGCGGCAGTGCTACTCAAAGTGTAGTCTTGAACCAGCAGCATCGCATCGCCTGGGGGCTTGTTAGAAACGCCAGTTCATGGGGTCAGCCCCAGACCTGGGAGTCTGTCTTCACAAGCCGGCAGGCGATTCTGATGCTCACTGTTCTACAGCGCTGTGTCCCTGCATAGAACCCACGTGCCCGGTGGGCACCTGATAACCACTGCTTGAATAAATGAGGGAACGTGTGTAAAAGCTGCCCCACCCTCCCGCCAGTGCTGGTTTCCTTTTTGTGTTCTCATTCTCTGGTGGAAACTCAGGTGATTACTGGCACGAACACAAAGCAGTGCTTTCTTTGTGGAGCCAGAGGGCGATCATTAAGTGGAAGAATGAAGAAAAAGGAAATACCTGAGTGTCACAGGAATTCAGAGACTGGGATCTAGAAAGGAGGGTGAGAGGTAGTCCTGATAGGGGAAAGCAAAGCTTTGAGGCTGGGAGAAGCAGGGCTGGGGAGGGAGGGTAGCCCCCAGCCGGAGAGGGCCGTTGTGTGAGAGGAAGCGGGGGGGTGCTGGAGGGTGGAGTGGGCCTGCCTGGGTGGGTCTCCACTGCTGGTGAGGAAACACTCAGTAGGTGAGGGGGGCTGGTCTCCGGATGATTTTAAGGAGGGTAGTGTTATTGTTTGGAAGGTGATTGGAGGGACAAAATGTCCAGTAGTCTTGGCATTCCATATAGAAGAGCTTAGCTATGCATTCCATGTTTGAGAGAGCAGGACGGTATCGTCGCCATCTAGCACTTTCTATATGCCACACGCTGGTCTAAGCATTTTAGATGCATACACTCATTCCATCCTCACAATCCAATGAGGTAGCTACTCTTACTATTTGACCAAGGAGGGGACTGTGGCACAGAGAGGTCAAGTAACTTGTCTAAGGTTACCCAGCAGTAAGTGGTAGAGCTTATGTGGAACCCAGGCAGCCTGTTCTGATAAACCAGGTGGCCTTGACTGTACTGAGTCCAAAGTACCTTGGAAGCAGTTCTCTGCCTTGCTCCTCATCTGTTCCCTGGAGGCCCTCTTGTGCGGTGGGGAGGTGCACACCCCTCCCTCCTTTACCCTCTGGTGTCTGTGGTTAGTGTGTCAGCCAGTTAGTGTTGGTGATGAAGCATTATGTTGTGCAAATAGGGGCAGGGGGCTATGGGCATAGTCCCAGGCCTGGCAGGGGTAGATTCAGATTTTGTGGGGCTGAAAGTAAATACTATCTTAGAAGACTTATTTAAGAAAAAGAATATAAAAATGTCTTACTTTTGCAAATTTTACAAAACCATTGACCGTGTAAGTCATACCCTTCCCAGACCCAGGGCTTTGGAGGGGGCCTGATTAACTTTCTAGAAAGCCTGCCACTGGGTCTGGGCCTGGCTTTTCCGGCCATCCCAGAGTGAAAGTCTATAAGACAAGTCTGTTTCTCTTGCCAACACTGAGCCACTCTTGAGCAAAAGTCAAGCACATTAACATACTTCTGGAATCTCTTTTTCCCACCTCACCAAAGCCTTGGGATGGCCCTTCTATCACTCTAGCTTGGAAAGGGTGAGAAGACGCCGTCATGCCTAGTTTAGGAAAACAGCGGCTCATTAAAGGGCGAGGTGGTGGGGAGAGGGCTCTGCAGGGATTGAGTCCAAAGTTAGGGCCCCCCTGCTCTAAATTGCGAATTGAGACATGTGAACTGCCTACAAAAGAGGAGCTGACATCCTCCTGGCTGGGCTCCAAGGGACAGGCTGTCATCCACTGCAGGAGATGACCCCACTCCTTCCCCTTCGTTGGCTTTGTACTTATTTTAGCTTGTTTCTGCTTGAATTTTGTAAACACAGTCCAATCAGGGAGTGACCTGGCTTCAGCCTCAGCTGTGATCTGGCCTTTTATGTAAGTAATTTAGTGGGTAGCAAAGCTAAATATGAGCACCTATAAACAAATCTTTCCCCACATCCCCACTGGGGCCACCAGGGCTACGCTGGAAACTGGCTTTGGCCTGTCCTTAAAGAGGGACACCATTAAGGTGGCTTTAGGAACAGTAACGGAGAGGGTTAGACAGGATGGATTCAGTCAGGAGGGGCAGAGACGAACCAGGTGGTGGGGGAGGCACCCGGGGGCGAGGGGACGAGGGGTGACGTGGGGACTCTAGGGTGGGGAGGGTGTATCAAGCGCATATGTTTTCTATTATCAGGACCTACTAGGCTCTAAAGAGTGAATGTGCCGCTCCAAAGGGGGTGACACGTGGTCCCAGCATGTCTACTGTCAGCTTCACTGTGATTCTCCAGGGGCTAACACAGGCCATTAAAATCACTTACTTGATATTCAAGTATTCCCTTTTCCCATTTTCTTCTCCCTCTGTCTCAGAGAAAATTGACTGTAAATGGCAACTTCACAGATAGTCCTGAACTTCGCGTTGGCGCTAAGCCAGCAGTCCTGGGATTTACAATCATAACCTCTTGGAATTGAACTATTAACTAATCCAAACACGAGTATATTGAGTCGCCAGCCCTGGCTTGAGCAATTACCCGAGTCTCCTCTTCAGTCAATAATTCTAGAATTGTTGAAACTGCTGCCACCTCTTTCATCAGAGCTCAAGCTTGGGGAGGCTGGGTCTCCTTTTTTTCTGCCTCCTTTACGTTTTTCCTGAAGGAATTGCAGCGGCTTGGGTGAGATGTTTCCCCCCCTTGATGTGATAAGGTTTGAAGCCTGAATATGATAAAGCCGAAGATTTAAACAGTGAGGATAAGTGTTTTTTGTTTTATTTTTTCTTTTGAGATGGAGTCTTGCTGTGTGGCCCGTGCTGGAGTGCAGTGGTGCAATTGTATCTCCCTGTAACCTTGAACTCCTGGGTCAAGTGATCCTCCCATCTCAGCCTCCTGAGTAGCTAGGACTACAGGTGCACAGCACCTCAGTTAATTTATTTTATTTTTTATAGAGATGGGGGCTCCCTGTGTTGCCAGAGGCTGGTCTTGTACTCCTGGCCTCAAGGAATCCTCCTGCCTAGGCCTCCCAAAGCTCTGGAATTACAGGTTTGAGCCACCACACCTGGCCACATTAAGTGTTAAATGTTTAAATTTCTCGAAATGTGTCCAATATTTTTAAGCAGGACCATGTCATTTGAACCAGAAGCAGAGCAACAGGCAGAGTTCACCTAGAAATGGAAATGACAACTCAGTTGTGAGAGAAATACTTGTCGAAGGTACCTAGTTAATAAGGCAGATCAAGCTTGCGAGCGGGGTTTGTTTTTACCAAGGTCATGGTGTAGTGAATACTAACTAGTCTTGACTCTGAATGTGTGACCTTGGCCTGGCATGTTTCTCTTCTGATTCAGGCCACTCTTGGTTGCTAGAGGGTCGGGGTTGTAGGTGATAGATGCACAGCATTCAGCAGCATCATGAGAAAGGGATTTTGTTCAGAGTCCGACTGGCTGGGTTTGAATCCTGGCCTCACCATTTACTAGGTACGGGACCTTGGGCAAGTTACTTAATCTCTCTGTGCCTCAGTTTCCACATTGCTCAAGGTAATATGATTGATACCTGCCTTTTGTGGTTGTCGTGAGAACTGTGCCTGGCACATAGTGCTGTACAAGTGATGACTAATCTGCCGTCAGTGGTTCCGACTTAACGGAAGAGAAGGGCTCAGTTTGGTGCTAATGTGTCTTCAACAACCTCTCTTAGCACTCGCTAATCTCCTTCTAACAGAGAGCAGGGGTTAGTTTTTGAGAGTTTGCTAGAATGTAATCACACTACTTTTCATTATATTTATTTTTATGGTTATTTCACGTTTCACACTTACATGGCAAATGAGACTCGTTTTTGCTTTATAACAGTGACATACTTTTTTTTTAAAAAAGAGTAACTTTAAATAAAATGTGAATTGATTTAAGCAAAGATATCAAGAAAATGGTAGATATAAATGCAAAATGAAGAAGGCAAAAATTCTGAAGGTGGACACAGGTGACCGGAGTTTGGGAAGCAGTAGTGTATTGATCCTGCCTGAGGGACCTTCCAGCACAGGCATCTTTAGACTGAGGAAACGTTTGGGCATTTTACACTCAGGTAAGGGAGCACAAGCGGGAAGCTCCGTCTGGCTCCTGCCTGGCTTCCTTCTGCCCTTCCATTTGGGCACGGCCACAGGATGCGTGACTGGGTCAGTGCCCCGACTGCCCCTCCCATGCCCACATCCTCCCCACGGCCCGATCCCGCAGCCCTCTCCCGCTGGGATGGAGGTTCCGGGGGTAAACAGGCAGACGGTCATCCGTGCATGGCATCTGGGACGTCACAAGGCCGTTAGATCGGTTTAGATCATTTAGATAATTGTGATCGAGGATCAATTTGGTTAGGCCTGAACCCACTGCTTCCGTTTCTGGGCTCCAGACTCCTCGCGTCTTCTACACGAGAACGAAAGCAGATCCGCTCAGTCTCAGGAAGGCAAAGGATCGACTGATTGATCCTTGGCTGTTTCCACCGAGGGAGGAGACTGGGTGCAATTGGATGAGGCAGAAAAACCCGAATAACATGTTTTTAGGCACCATGGGCAAATAGATTGAAAAAGATAGAAATGTAAAACTCTGGAAATTTTAATCACACCGACTTACTACAGAGAGGCAGATTTGAGGTCCAGGTAAGGAAGACTTGGGTAACATGAGCCACAAATTAATGAATCACATGGGTGGTTGAAATAAAGGCTTTTAATAAAACCTTTAACCACTAGAATCTGTTTCTGTAGTGCTGTACCTTGGACCTCAAGAATCCTTCCCTGAGGCTGCCTTGGGAATCCATCCTGGGCTGTTTGTGCCAGCTCTGGCTAGTCCTGAGGTCGGACAGACGACATGTCTCCACTGGAGTGTCCTTCTTCCCTCCACTGCCCTATTTACATCCATGGTATTCCCGTTACATTGGTCCCGAGGTTAGAAATCTCTGGGGGTCGTAGTGCAGTTTTCCTTCTCTTTCAGTTCTCTGCCTTCCCAGTTATTAACTCCCCAAATGTCTGCAGTGTGATTACCATGAGTTCAGTGTCTTTCTGTTCATTCTTTGTGTTCTCACTGCCCTCCTCTTCAGCCACTTCTTCATTCCATAAATATCGAGTGCCTGACGTGTGTTGGAACGTGACCTGTGTCACCCCCACACTTGAATCCTTGATCTGGGATCCTCGTAGGGTCAAGCACAGTGCTAGGCACATAACTGGCACTCAGGAAGTGTTTACTGAAATGGCAAAAGGGTGTCCCAGTCTTTTTTCTCCTGCTGGAGATGTTTTCATTGGCTTGGTGGGGAGAGTACAGCTCTCTTGAGACCCTGGTCCAGTTGGACTCCAACTTCCCTGAATCTGACATCCGCATGGGGCCCA
The DNA here is from genome assembly GCA_963575035.1 of Avahi laniger. Taxonomy (NCBI): domain Eukaryota; kingdom Metazoa; phylum Chordata; class Mammalia; order Primates; family Indriidae; genus Avahi; species Avahi laniger. The sequence goes on from CAUYSK010127943.1 coordinate 64,325, forward strand.
GTATGTCCTCCGCCCCAGCCCTTCCCTGTCCTCCTAGAGAATCCCAAACTGGGAGTATGAGAGAAGAACTGGGCAGCCATGGAGTTTAATGCGCGGAGTGTCCAGATGTTCAAATAAATGAAGGCCCGAGTCTGCAGGCAGCGGAGGGGCGGAGCTGCTGTTGGCTCATCAGAGATGTTTCGCATTAGATCTTTGATTTTTAAGTTAATCTATCCCCTGCTTGCTTTCTTTAATCAGTTGGCTTTTCATAGAATCCTTTTTTGTTGGGAGAACCTAAGTCGGTATTTTTATTCTGAAAGGTAATTGACAAACCATATGGAAATATTTACGTACTCAAACTCAATCCCTGTACGAATAAATACTTTGATGTACGTGGGCTGCTTTATTATAGATAGATATATTTGTTCCTTGCTCATTGGATAAATAATTAGACAACAATGCTGTGAGTGCACATGTGATTATGGGGAAGAAGGCTCTTAACTTTCCATAACACAGTTTTCAATAGACTCCCCTTGTGGTAAACATTTCTGTTCCAGAATAATATGCCATAGTGTTTACAGAAAGATTTCTTATTCGACAATAAAATTGTTGTGTTATTTTGATTACATTCTTAGTCCCTGGTAATTATCTCATTTTCCTTTTGTAAAAGGAATTCAGACACCTAACACAATTGTACCTTGACAGTCATTCAGATCATTGTGAAGAATTCTGCCGATAGGATTTAGTGAGCTGTGAATACCTTCTTTGCCCACATTTAGTTTCCTTAAATCATCTGTGATTCATGGGTGGCACAGATGTTCCCAGCTGCTGCAAAATGAAGCTTGAAGTTCATGCCAATAAGGAGAAAAATACCTAATTCAAATTCTAAGAATTATTTGACCTAAATCAATTTTAACTTGAGAAAATGAGGTCAACTCTCTGTACCCCACAAGAATCACCCTGGTGATTAAAAAGTAAATCTTGAAGAATTAAATTATGCTGCTGTTCAGCTTTCATATGCACACTTAGGAAAAAAAAAAAAAACCCAGAGCATCAAAGGCTGTTGAAATAACTCAATTTAGAGATGGTGGCAGAGCCTTGCTGCAAAAGGGCTTTCCAGGCAGCGAGCTTTGCTCGGGGGAACTGCTACACACTTCATCTGGTATCTGAGAGAAAAGGAGAGGTCTTTCTGATGAATAATTTTATGACTTTCAACCACACACATACAGTTTGAATATCAAATTATTTTAAATGAGAACTTCAAAAAGATCCACCTGTCAAATGAGTAAAAAGCCCTAAACAGCTGCCTAACAGGACAAAGAGATTTGGATTAAAATGCCAAACACAGATGGGACAGGGGTGGGACTCTATTGTGCCAGGATTCCCAAGATGCATGTACAAGGCAGAGTTTACCCTCTGATGGCAGTGGGGGCCTTTTATGCCGTTTGGGCTGCTACGACAAGATACCTTGGGCCGAGTAATTTATAAACAACAGAAATTTATTTTGTACGGAGGAGGCTGAGAAGGCCGAGATCAAGGGAAGGGCAAACAGCTCTCTCATACCTCTTTCATAAGGGCATGAATCCCTTTCATGAGAGCTCTGCCCTCCTAACTTAGTCACCTCCTAAACAGGCCCCACCTCTTAACACAATCACATTGGTGATCAAGTTTTGACACATGAAGTTTGGGAGCACACATTCAGACCATAGCAGAGGGCATTGACCCTCAGGATTTTATAGATAATCAAATCTGTCCCTCCTTGCTTTGTAGGTGAAAATACTGAGGCCAGAACACAGATGTCCTGCCTGCCCCAACCCTCATCGTAGTCAGTTAGTCTAGACACATCTCGAGTTAGTGTTTTCTGAGTAGCATGAAGAAAAATTAGTGATTGATAAACTACTCTGGTCTGTGAGATTAATGAAAGACAATGATTTATGTGTCAACCCTCCTAGACGATATTTGCATTTTAAAGGAGGGCTTCAATGCTTTCGGCCCAAAGGGATGAGCTAAGGCAGAGAAGGCAGAGATTTCCAGGCACCTGGATCAGGGTGGGAGATCACCCTCCCCTCCTCTTCTCACATCCTTCATATCAAACAAGCAGATATGTATTTATCAAGGTATCCACTGAGGGCAGTGGAAGAGAAACTGCTGTGGACTAGAAGATTCGAATCCTTGTCCTGCTTTCATTTAACACAACTTGATATTCAAGCAGTATGTGTGTGATTGAGGTTAAAATTATTTCTTTGAAGGGATCTGCCCCAGTGTGCCACTCGTGACCTGGGTAATTAGTTTATCCAAGTTGATCTTTGGGAAACGAGACACAGGGATATTTGCCCCAGGTTTCCTCTCTCTTAGGGAAGTTGGGAGCAAGATACAGGCTCATGAAAGTAAAAATGCTCTGTGCACTAGGGAGCTGAGGTGGCTTTTATTCTGCTGGGATGGACGTCACTTCTTCTAACAGTGACGCCTGTGCTGTCCGGTGTCCATCTTTGCTGGCTTGCTCAGTCCCCTGTCTGCTACTAAATCTTGGGAACCCGGAGTGCAGCATGACCCCAGGGAGGAGGGGTGCCTCAGACTGGTGGTGAGTGGGTGCAGGTCAGTTCCTCCCCACCCGCGCCCAGGCCATGGCCCCCACGAAGGCACATGCAGCCACACTCTCGTTGGCCCGAGCAGAACCTTGGCTTTGCGTTCCTTCCCTTCCATGCCTCTCTTTTACCTGGTTCCTCTGATCTCCAGTCTCTGGTACCATGTCTGTTCTGCCACTCTGCCTCATCATCTGTGGGCCTTTAAAAATTTATGTAAGGCCCTCATTAGAATTTAAGAATTTTTCTTCATATAGGTTCTGCACATTTCTTATTAGGTTTATACTTAGCTTTTTTTTTTTTTTTTACTTTTTTGGATAGCTGCTATTTATATGGAATTTTTTTCTTTTATTATATTTTCAAATTGGTTGTGTGTAGGTAGCAAGCTATTGATTTTCATATATACATTTTTATAGCCAGCCATGTTATTGAATTTGCTTATTGATTTTAACAGTTTTTTGGGAGTTTTAATATTGATTCTCTTTGATTTTCCAGATGTAGAGTTGAAACCAGTTGCAAATAAGTATAATATTTTCGTTGTTCTCCCACAGCAATGGTGAGAGTAAGTGTTCTGTCCCATCTTCTTGGGTTTTCCATTTGGTTTCTTATGAGGATTCTGCTCCTCTGATTTTGGTGGCGATTTGTGATAGGGAACCCGAATTCTGAGTTGGGCTTTCATTGGTTCCTGGAAGTGGAGGTAAGGGGGACAGGGGTCCTTAGGATTTGGGGCCCACAAGGCTGGTGGCTGCTTAATCCTCTTCTCCACATCTACAACCAACATCCCTGTCCCATCCTGACTCCTTCTCCAGCTTGCCTTGCATTCTTGGGAGCTTAGCAAGTGATTTTACGGGACAGGAACAACAAAAAGAAAATGGTCAAAAACTCTAGCATCATTTCAGTGGGCTGCTTTTATAATTAGGGAAATACATTATGGATATAGTCTAAGTATATTTTCGCATTTAAAAAAATGCAGCTCAAGCACTTTTCGGGTATCATTAACAGATATCAAACTTAAGCCAGCTTGAATTTAAAAAAGGAGAATTTATTGACTCCTATAACCAAGCCGTGGGAAGACTGGGTTGTCGTTCAATTTACTGGTGCTCAATTTACTCTCATCCTTGCATCCTTTGAGGACTGACTTAACTCTCTCAGGTAGGCCAGGCCCCTGAGGTTGCCATGATGTTGGCAGTTCCGGGCTGTGATTTTGCCTGACCAAAACGACACCCCTACCTCATTTGGGAAACAGCTCCATCTCATTTTGTTCACCTTAGCCCTGGGATGGGCAAGTGGCACAGGCCAGGCTGATCCTAGGAACTGGCCCTTTGACATCAGTGACTGGTGCAAGAATAGGCAAATGACCAGGCCAGGGCAACCAGAGTAAGAACAACTATCAATTGAGCTCTAAGTAAGTGCCAGGCATTATTTGAGGCATGTGATTGCTTATCTCATTTAATCCTTAGGATGAACCTGTGAGGTGGGTATGCTTATGCCCATTTTACAGATGAGGTAATGGAGCCCTTGGTGAGGAATCTTCCCAAACTTGAAAACCCAGGAAAGAGATTTGGGATTTCGAGTCATTATGACTGAAGAGCTCGGTCTCTCAGCCCCTGTACATTCTCCGGCCTCTCCGGTTGGAAATATTCCCGAGAGTGGGCTCTGGTTGCTCTGGCCTGACCATCTGCCTATCCTTGCACCAGTCACTGATGTCAAAGGGACAGTCCCTAGGATCAGCCTGGCCTGTGCCACTTGCCCATCCCACGGCCACGGTGAACCAAATGGGATGGAGCTGCTCCCCAAATGAGGCAGGAGTGTCGTTTTGGGCAGGCAAAATCACAAACGGCCCCTACAACTCCCAAACCCAGACCCTCCACTCTGGGTAGACAAGCTATCTCGATGCTTGGGGGACAAGCCAGGCACATTCCTGCCTCCCTGTCTTTGTACCTGCCATCCCCTCTCTCGGAAATGCCCTTTTCTCCTATGTCCTGGGTAGCATGTCCCTTCTTTCCGGGTGTAGTTATCTTTCTTTAGATAGCATCGAGCTTCCTCTCTTCTGCTGATTTTAGGGAGTAACTCCAGATTTCTCCAACCATTAGAGGAAAAAAGGAACAGCTTCCACTACTCACTCTTCCCTGTTCTTGCTCACACCTTCGAACTTTCCAGCTGAGGGAACTTTGCTGGGGAACAAAGCAGCTCAAGGTGCCTGTGCCAAGATATTAGCATATACTGCCCCAGGCAAAGACGCTGCTGTGGTGTTCCATCTGTTTTTGCCAAGTTCTATTATGTAAGTGACAGCTGAGGGTATCTTTTAAGAAACGTAGTGTTTTGGAATGATGTGTCTTAATAGAGGAATGATGAGACGCAGCAGCATGCTGAGACTTTTTGCTGGAGGGTAATTTGGAGGTGAAGAGGTGTTCTGGAGGAATAGCAACGAAGGTGGGATGGGAGGAATAGTAACAGGAGGGCTCTGCTTTTTCAAAGGGTTGCCAGTGACTGAGACTCCTCTGGGGCACCTCTCATGGGGCGGGGTGGACGTATTCCGGAGAGACAACTCCAGGGAATTTGCTGGGACCACCCTTACCCCATCTTCTCTCACCCAGGTCAGAGACCAGTGCATGTCTAGCCTCCTAGATATAATCTCCAAGCTTGGGAGCAATAATATTCGCTTGGTCAGTGTGGTGGTTGTAAAGTGTGGCTCCAAAATTCTTCGGCGCTCTTCCTATCAACCAGTGGGGTCTATGACCCTTTGTCTTGCTTCTGGGCAGGTGCAACTGCTTTGCCCAATAGGGTATGGTGGAAGAGCTATGTCAGAAAAGGCCATGTGGTTTCCACTTGGTGTCCTCACAATGCTTGCTCTCCAGAGACTCCTTCTTAGAAAGCTTTATCTCGGAATCCAACTGCCGACTTGTGAGAAGCCCAACCCACATGAAGAGGCCAATACAGGTGTTCTGCCTGATTCTTCAGCCATTCCAGCCCAGACACCAGACATGTGAGTATAGAAGCCACATTGAAAGCCCCAGACATCATAGAGAGGAGTAGAACCATCCCCACTGTGCCTGAATTCCCACAGAATTTGAGAATGAAATAAAATGGTGCTTGTTTTATGCTACAAAGTCCTGGGTCCTTATTATACAACAAAGATAGCAGAAACAGTCTCTTGATATCAACTATAACTGAGGATCCCAGAACCCTCTTTAGCCCCCTAGTGCCAGAGAATCAGGAGTTGAGTGATGTTCTGGGGAGAGTGGTGTTCTTTGCAAGAAATTGGGATCCCAGGCCATCTGACACTATTTCATAAGGCTTCCAGAGCATACAAAAATGACACCATCGTGGCCAGGAGTGTTTTCCCAGCTTGGAGTCTGCTTCGGTTCCGATGGCATTTGGGCACTCTGCCCTACCTCCTCTAACAGCTTTGATGGAAAATTCCAATGGACCATTTATCCTACAACCATACTTAGTCTCTAAGAAGTAAGCTCCAGCACCTCATCCACAGGTTTGCCAACCATCCTGAAGGTTTGATCTCAAGACCTTTCCTCTTTCATGTGTTTGTCTCCGAGTCATTGAATGTGATACTGGGTTTAACCACTGAAACTTGAAGGATTTCTATTGGCCAGTCAATCAGTAAACAGTGAGTGGGTGAGTGACTACTCTCTTTAAGGGCCTGTGGAGGAAACAAAGAACTATATTACTCAATCTATGCTCTAAAGAAATGGTAATTTATTTGGGGGAAATAAGACACAAATATGTAAAGTAAAATAGCATAAAGATTATAATATTTCCAGCATTGTATAGCACTTTCACCAAAGAGAGTGGGTAGTGTCATCTGCTTTGTATGTCCGATGGAGCCTAGGGACATCTTTTATAATACATAGGATTATAGAGGAAACCGATCATGTTGAAATGAGGCTAAACCAACACAAAAACAAAATAAAGCAAATTTGTGAATGCAGTAACAGCTTATCTTCTGCATTAACCCATTAAACAACAAAATCTAGCAATAGTTTATAATCATTCTAATTTTAAAGCAGTTATGAGTATAAACTATTCTAGACATCTGCAACAATTGTAATGTGATATGAAATATCTGCAACTTCTATTGGTGACAAAATCACAGGTACTGTTAATACTTCCGTGGGGATGCCCACATTCATAATAGAAATGATACATTTTAATTAGGTGTTAATGCAGGCGAAAGGGGTACGTGGTCTTCAGCAAATTTAAAAACAATAATCTTGAAGTCAGTCTTGCTTTTATTATCACCATGCACCATAGATTTCAAACATCGTCAGTGATAAAATACATCCCCGCAGGGGCCCAAAATTCCCTTTGCCCCCCTCCCTCACTGGCAGTATGCTGTTGAGTAAAGATGTTATTCTTTCCCCATCCAAGTTAGCAGACCCCTGAATTCTTTTCATGGACCCCTTGGAGGTCTGCGGACTCTAGGTCACCAACTCCTGCAGTACAGTGTGTCATGGTGTAGGGGGATGGGCTTTGGAATCAGACGGGGTCTGAGTTTGACTCAGCTGTGCTATTGATTAGTTATGTGACCTTGAGAAAATTGCTTCACCTCTCTGAGAATCAGTTTCCTTCTCTGGATAACAGGGTATAATAATGGCGCCCTTCCCATCATCGTTGGGAGGATTCCCTGAGATCAGAGTGGGTGACGTGGTGAACACTGTGCGCAGCCTGCGAAGGGCACTCCACCAATGGTGACGGAGCGAATGGTCATTGTCATGGTTGATCCCAGTGGTGCTGGGATTTACCGTTGTCTGGGTTGACCAGGTGAGAACACCGGTCTTCACATCTGCCGAGGGTGTTCTCATGGGGCGGGAGACGCCTGCCACCCACCCACCAAAGAGAACCTGACTGGTTCTCACTCTCCCCTATCCTGCTCTCTGGTCGCAGTGGGCGCTGGCTTGCAGACTCCAGGACTTGCTCCCAGCCCTGCTCAGGCCAGAACTGACCTGGGATGGGGGGAATTCTCCCAGATGGGCAGGAACATACTGGTTCTGTGCCCAGCGGTGCAGCCCTGCCTGCGTGAAGCCCCGTGACCGTGGGGCTCTCTCCTTGCTAGGACTCTTTTTTTTTTTTTTTTTTTTTTTGAGACAGAGTCTCACTCTCTTGCCCGGGGCGAGTGCCGTGGTGTCAGCCTAGCTCACAGCAACCTCAAACTCCTGGGCTCAAGCAATCCTACTGTCTCAGCCTCCCGAGTAGCTGGGACTACAGGCATGCGCCACCATGCCCGGCTAATTTCTTCTATATATATTTTTAGCTGTCCAACTAATTTCTTTCTATTTTTGGTAGAGGTGGGGTCTCACTCTTGCTCAGGCTGGTCTCGAACTCCTGAGCTCAGAATGATCCGCCCACCTCGGCCTCCCAGAGAGCTAGGATTACAGGCGTGAGCCACCGCGCCCGGCCTTTGCTAGGACTCTTAAATCCCTCCTTGCCGTGCCACTCAACGGCAGGTGATGTACACGTGTCATTCATTTTCTTATACTAGTTGCTCTCCTCAGTTAGGTCGTGACGGGATGGAGGGCAGGGAATGCAAGATAATTCCTCTGGACGAAAGTAACTCCATTTTCCTCCCTCTCCAGCAGACAGCCTTGCACATAGTAAGTGCTTAGTGAATGCTTATTGAATGAATAGAGAGAATCAGTGGTGAGGTGACCAATCACAGACTCACAGCTGCTTGGTGCACTTCTCAGAGCAGCTGGCTTCGGGCTCAGGTCTGTCTGTGCTGCTGTCTGTCATTGTACCCTTTAGAGTTCACACAGGGCGTCTGCATCCATTGGCTCCTATGCCTTCTGAGGTCCTGAAATCAAGCAACTGGTGAGGCCCAGGGGCCGAATGTCACTCCAGTGGTCTGACTCCGAGAAAGGAGCCTTTCCCACTTTACCTGTATTTCTTAGTCTGTTTGGGCTGCTATCACAAAATATCCTAGACTGGGGTAGCTTATAAACAACAGAAATTTATTTCTCACGGTTCTGGAGGCTGGGAAGTCCAATATCAAGGCAGATTTGGTGTCTGGTGGGGACCCACTTTCTGGCTCACAGATGACGCCTTCTGGCTGTGTCTGCACAAGGTGGAAGGGGCGAGGGAGCTCTCTGGGGCCACTTTTTCATAAGGGCACTAATCCCATTGCCTCCCAATACCATCCCATTGGGGATTAGGTTTCAACATAGGAATCTGGGGGGACACAAGCTTTCAGCTCACAGCACTGTGTATGCACTGGCCCCATACCCAGGGATTAAGACCAAGGATTAATTGGTCTGAGTGTGGACCCTACAACTTCCCAGGTGGTTCTCTCCTGCCACCTCTGAGAACCACCCCCTACTCCAATGTAGTGGTGGCCCAGGCAGTGTGGGGGCTTCTGTGGGCTTGAGTCCCGGTTCTCCCACCTGCTATTTGTGTGATCCTGGGTAAATGACTTAAGCTCTTTGAGCCTCAATTTCCTTGTCTGTAAAATGGGGGTAATGATAGTGCCCAGCGTCTAGGAAGGCTGAGAAGATTGAATCAGATGGTGCGTGCAATGCTCTTAATGTGTCATAAGTGCTTAACAAATGGTCACTGCTATGATTACTGTGAGTGTCTTACTAGCAGGCGGGAGTCAAGGTGGAGAAGAGCCCCTGGCCCTGAAGCCGGCCCTATCTTGACTCATTCTCTGTGCTGGGTTTCACGCAGGTCTGGATCCGGCAACCCCACACGCACAAACACCACGTGCCAGGAAAAGGCAGCTTGGCTGTTCCCAGCCCCTGTACCGCAGCAGGCCACAGGAGTTTGGAACCGTAACAAATCACTTATTATCCAGGCAGGAGGAATGTAAGGGAAGGGACTTATGCATTTAACGCACTTTTACTTTATTAAGAGCCTTTCTAATGTAAAATATGCTTGTGCAGTCACTTTCCACGGCAGCTGCATTACCATTATTTTCAGCACTCTGAGGACGAAATGAAATTAGGCGTGGGGAAGGGGCCAGGGAAGGGTGAGCATTCAAGTGCTGGATTGAAATCCAATTCTGCAGGTTGAGCCTGTGTGAAGGCAATATTATAGGATTTGGAGGCAAGGGCCTCTGTGGCTTAATCCAAGGTTTCTCCAACATCTGGGTCCTTGGCAATGTCACTGCTGCTTTTATTCTAACCTTACCAAGGGAATAGTCAGGGTGAGAGCTAATTCTTAATTCCCACAATTGCTTGTCTTTAAAGCACCAAACAGACACTCCTGCCAGCAGACCTTTCTTGATCACAGGAGACCTGAAATAGAAATGGTTTAACCCTTTCTCATCAGATTAGACAAAGCACAGGAATACACATCCCTGGCAGCTTCCCACTCCATCCAGATGAATTTCAAACAGGATGGCACGGAGATCAAAGAAGGATGCTCATTTGATTACCCCACTGCAGCCACGACCTGCTCAGCCTGCCACGAGGCCCCAAGAGCCTGAGCAGGAAACAGCACCACAGTCACCGAGCACATATTTATCAAAGTGTTATGCGCTAGGCCCTGTGAATAGTACAGGGATTGAGAACTCAGCCCCTTCCCAGGGGGAGTTCAGATTTCAGATTTTAGCATGCAAAAAACGGTGATAAAAGATCCTACTCTGACCAGGGCCTTAAGAGAGCAGGATGGACACTATTCCTTGGCTGACCTAATAACCATTCTCAGCCTCCTTCTCCTTTTTGTTGTCTACTCTAGAGGGCAGGGGAATTAAATGTTCATTTCTTACCCTTCACTGTAGCTAGTAGTGGTCAGTGATACAGCTTAGGGTCATGAATTATAAGTACAAGTCTGCTAGCGGAGTTCACGAAAACTTTTGTTCTCCTGATTAAACAGGAGAAGTAGCTGATCCTTGTTCTTCTCCTTTTTTCTTGCCTGGAAAGCAAATGTGATGCTTGGATGTGTGACAGCCATCCTGCAGCCATGAGGCTGGGAAGCAGGTTCACTAATAATTAATCCCAAGGGAGGACTCCCACTGTCTGGAGGACAGCAAAGATCGCGACTATGCCAACCACCAGGAATAGGAGTCCAGACATCTCTGCCTACTGTGATCTGGGCTGCAGGTTTACCAATTGTCTGAGTCCAGTGAGGCAGAACATACTCACATGTAACAAATTACATGAGGCAGATTTATTACTTACAGACAGGCAGCAAGGGACAAAAGACTAGGATCCACTGTGAGCCGGTCTCCCAAGGCTCAAGAAAGCTGTGTGGGGCAGATGGAGTCTTGACTACTTGTAACCCACTTAGGGGCCCAGAAAGACAGCCCACCCCAGGTCATGTGCCTTCGGGCCTACATGACTCACTGGGTAAAGCTTTGAAGGGCATCCTGCTTCCAGGGAGAGAGGAACAAAGCTTGGCCTGTCTTGGACAGTTCCTCCCTAATTCAAGGCATTACGGTCCCCAGGGGGGACAGGAGCAAGGCTGTCCTCCCTGTCTCTGGATGTGCATTCCCAGCACATTCCACAGTTATTCTGAGAACTATAGGCAAGAAGGAGGGGGGAGAGACTGGGCCGGCCAAGGCTGTCTGGGAACTGTCCAGAGGAGGTGGCAAGTCTAAGACAAAGGCCACTGCGGAGATGCTGTCTCTGAGGTTGTCAGGCCTCCAAATCAAAGCCGGCAGATGCCTTCCTTGAGACTTATTATTATGTGAGAAAAATAAATCCCTACTTATCTAAGCTGCCGTAAGTCAGGTTTTCTATTCCTTGAGGCTAAATGTCATCTTAATAGACACAGAAAAGTACAGATAAAATGTCAGGGAGCCGTCGAGGTGGGAGAGGTAAGTTGGCACAGGAGGGCTTCGTGGAAGAGATGGTGGCATCTGAGTTGGGACTCAAAAGACTTCAGGGTTAGCTGCGGGGAGGTGGGAGGAGAGCAAGGGCAGACGTGGGGAGTGACGTGCGGCTGGCAGTGCTCACTGTCTTCGAAAGTTGCAGAAACTAAACCCAAACCAGAGTGAACAACAAGGGACAACAGTATTACTTGTGTGATTGGGAAGCCCAAGAATGGATTAGCTTCAGACGTATCTGCATCCAGGAACACAAATTTTATTGTTGGGAGTTTGTCTCTGTCCTTGGGGAGCTGACTTTGAGTGGCAGAGAAGATGACCAGTAGCAGTGTCAGACCGCCATTCTCCCAGCTTGGGAATGTCTGTCGAACGTTTCTAAGAGGTTGGACTCTTAACATCCACGGATCAGGCCTTGGCAAGATGGCCGTTGGCTTTGGTTGGGTCATTCCTGATCAATTCGCGCCAGACAGGGGATGTGGGGGCTCTGACAGGGGAGCTTGGGAAAGGTCTCCACCTTCGATGTCCCCACTGTGTTTGACAGGCCACATGGAGTGAAGGTGAGTTCCCCAAGGGGTCAGGAGAAGACAGCAGTAAAGCATCTTGGGTAGACAAAACCACAGTCTTCGACGAGCAGGTAATTCAGGTCCAACTAGATTAGCGAGAGGCAGGGTGCCAGATCCGCTCCTGGGCACTCGTCCCAGGGTGGCCCGATCTGCCAGAACTGCCCTGCACCCTGGACTGAAACAGTGCAAAATGGGAGCCAGGGCAGGGCTTGCCCTGCTGTGCAGCCGGCAGCTACCGCCGGGGATATTGCAAGATGTTCATGAGGCTGCCTTCTGCCAGAAAGTTCTCTCACGTTCATCACTCCTTTGCCCCGTCCTTCATCTGCCTTCCAGTTGGGCACATAACCATTTTCTCACTGTGAGAGACACATCCTCTCTCTCTCTCTGTCTCTCTTCCCACCCCACCCACCTTCTTTGTCTCTCTCATCAAAGCAAAGGACATAGCAGGAGAAATGGGAAAAGCAGCAAATCCCAGGCTGGTCTCACCATTTCTGGGCAGAAAGACAACCACCTGTGGCATCTGCATCCCACACGCCCTGTGGCTTCCCACCCTGTTGTCACTCACCTCCCCACAAGCATCTTGCCCTGGGAGCCTGGCCTCTAGCATCGCCTGAAGCCCCTCTCTCTACCAAAGCTTCAACAACAGAAACGAAACTGACCAGGTGGACACTTCCAGGCAGAGACCCTCAAGATGAAGTAATCAGGTAAAGCATGTATTAGGCTATTAAGTATGAAATGTCCGATTTCCTTAAGTACTAGTTTTGACAGTTGAGAATCTGACATTTCACTTTGACGCTTCTTGTTTTATGTTTATTGTGAAGGTACAACCTCAGTCTTTCAAACACACATTGTGGCTTGTGATTATCTTTCAAATTTTTTTTAGAGCAATTTTTGTGAGAGCATGGATAAGTCAAAAATTTGTGCTATTTTTGAATCTGAGGTCTATCGTGGAACCGATGCAGCACAGACAGCTTGAAATATCAACGAAGCATTTGGGAAGGATGTGGCTAATGAATGCACAGTACGTCGATGGTTTGAGAAGTTCCATTCTGGTGATTTTCATCTTGAAAATGAGCAACGTGGGCAACCTGAGACCAAGGTGGATAACGATGAGCTGAAAGCTGTAGTGGAAGCGAATCCATCGCAACCTGTGTGCGAATTAGCATCAAGGTCTGATGTTAACTATTCCAACAATATCGGACCGTTTGAAACAAGTGGGCAAGGTAAAGAAGCTGGACAGATGGGTACCGCATGAATTAAATAAGCGTCAGAAGAGAAATCGTCTCGAAGCTTGACTTTCTTTGCTGTTACTACATAAAGGTGAACCATTCCTACACTGTGTTATTATGTGTGATGAAAAATGGATTCTTTTTGATAATTGCGATCATTCTGCACAATGGTTGGATAAAGATGAAGTGCCAAAACACAGTCCAAAATGGAATATTGGTCAAAAAAAGCTAATGGTGTGTGTTTGGTGGTCCAGCGCTGGTATTATCCATGACGGTCTCATGAAACCTGGTCAACTGATTGCAGCGGATGTCTGCTGCAGCCTGTTGGATGAAATGATAAGCATGCTTGTGGTTAAGCAGCTGAGGTTGGTGAAAAGAGACAGGCCAATCCTCTTGCAAGACAACACCAGTCCTGACTGCAGCAAAGGGATGTTCGCACGTGCACTGGGAACTGTCCCGTATACCCAGATTTCAAGATTTGGGAAAGCCCTTCATTTCCAGCGCTTTCCATTCTTGCCCCGGAGCAGATGTTAGAAGCTGACTGAGACATTTTCTGCATTAATTACCCCAAACATTCAGGGTTTTATGTTTCACAATGTCTGAGCAGGCTGGAATTTTAAGCTCCCTTCTGCCACTCCTAGTCTTATTTTGGAAATGAACTGAAAGTCACATTTTTGAGATTCTGAATATGTGACCCACTGAGCTATTCGGAGCGGTGGTTTGCTGCTGTTTATAAGCCTGGACTCTTGGCCTGGCTTCACCTGCAGCTCTGAACTCACCTCGGACCCCAGAGCTCCTTCGCGTCATCCCGGCTCTCTGGCCTCTGGTTTTATGTCTCTTGGGGTCTCTTGATTTCTGATTTAGATTGAGCATCTCTCAGATTTCTTGGCTACTAACTCTGTACATCCCATGACTCCTGTGTTGCCTCTGCTTCCACAAGCCAGTCAGTGACCAGCCTTCTACCCAGGCCAACCTTTCTGGAGCTTTCTTTTTTTTTTTTTTTTTTTTGAGACAGAGTCTCACTCTCTTGCCTGGGTTAGAGTGCTGTGGCATCAGCCTAGCTCACAGCAACCTCCAACTCCTGGGCTCAAGCGATCCTCTTGTCTCAGCCTCCCGGCTAGCTGGGACTACAGGCATGCACCACCATGCCCAGCTAATTTTTTCTATTTTTAGTCGTTTGGCTAATTTCTTTCTATTTATAGTAGAGACGGGGTCTCACTCTTTCTCAGGCTGGACTCAAACTCCTGAGCTCAAGCAATCCTCCCGCCTCAGCCTCCCAGAGTGCTAGGATTACAAGCGTGAGCCATCACGCCTGGCCTCGGGAGCTTTCTGATGGGAAGGTTCTGATGTACCTATTCCTCCCTTACTGTTAAGCAGCACTACTCTCATTCTTTAAATAGGAACGAGTGAACTCGTACTGGATTCTTTGTGCCCTAGTGAGACCCACATTATTTTTTTTTTTTTTTCGAGACAGAGTCTCACTCTCTTGCCTGGGCTAGAGTGCCGTGGCATCATCCTAGCTCACAGCAACCTCAAACTCCTGGGCTCAGGCCATCCTCATGCCTCAGCCTCCCAAGTAGCTGGGACTACAGGCATGTGTCACCATGCCCGGCTAATTTTTTCTATATATTTTTAGTTGTCCAATTGATTTCTTTCTAATTTTAGTAGAGATGGGGTCTCGCTCTTGCTCAGGCTGGTTTTGAACTTGTGAGCTCAAACAATCCGCCCGCCTCGGCCTCCCAGAGAGCTAGGATTATAGGCATGAGCCACCATGCCCAGCCTATACTTTTGCTTTTTAAAAAGATTTTAAATTCTCTACCAAAGTGGCCACCCATTATCCGTAATTATCAGTTACTTGTAAAATATGTTATTGGAACAATGCATATTCTATTCAGAAGTATATTGCCATTTAAAAAATTGTTTTCCAGTAAAAGTATTGAATTATAAAATCAAACACCAACATTTTTATTCTAAACTATGGTAGTTAGATACGAAATAAAATTAGGTAAACATGAATAATTTCATGCATGGCAGGTTATGGAATTTAACATCCGTGGTGTTTTCCATCTTTGAAGTTAACATGTAATTATATTTGCTTTATGCCAATTCATCTGCCCCTAAATGTTTCAAAGTGAAAAAGAGAAAGACAAAGGCTGCCTGTAGCTGCCTCTCCCTCCATACACATACCAGGCCAGAAGATAGAATTGCAGGGGGCATATGCCCCATGGGACTCCAAGTGTGTATTTTGGAGGAGGCCCCCCCCTTAGTAGTATAAGGGCAGAGGTAACATCTCTTTGTGTTTTGGAGCTCTCTGGCTCAGTAAAAGTATGTAAGTCAATCTGCATGTATACCACCTTCCTCAGTCCCATAACTGAGGGTGCCCTCCCAAATCTGTCCCTTAAAAACCTGACCTCTCCTGATGGGTTGTCACTTATTTTCTGGGAACCAGAACCCTTCATCAGCCCAAATCATTCCTGCAGGAAGATGCCCCAGTCACTCTCCTGGTGGGGGGCGGGGGAGTCTTGGCCAGGAGGAACATTTTGTGTTCTTCTCATTCTCTTCCTTCTGTAACCCCATCCTGGCTGCAGGTACCGATGCCAAAATCACACTTGAAAAAGATATTTTGATTCTTTGGCCTAGACTCCCCGTGTCTGACTTTCATTTACCATTGAGAGAATTCTCCTCGATTAAATAGCAGTTACCTTAGAAAAGCCCAAGTCCCACCATTTCGTGTCCACCATGTTCCCAGATGAGGGAAATGAAAGACATCAGGAAACCCAGAATGTTAGAATCGTCAAGTATATCAAAACACACATAGGAGGGAAAATCCAAACCTCTTGCCATCCTCCACTAACCACTAGGATCTATTTGTTTTTTCTCTTCATCGAGAACAATAAAAATTAAATATGGCTGAAGATATGCGTTGCAAATTAACTTAAGCCAATTTGACCATTCAGTAATTATCAGGTTCCTATGGAAAATATTGGTAAATACCTGGGATTAGAGGAGGGTGAAGATTCTGCATCCTTTTCCACCAGCTCCTCACCCCCAGGTCGTTCATTATGATGAAAGGAAGTCTTAGGCCAGTTTTTGCTAAACTTACAAACCTTATTAGTGTGGGGGTTAGGGGAAACTTGCCCTTTCCCCCTAAAGTTCGCTGAAAGATCAACTCACGATTAAGCAAGATTTGTAAGAGAGAGACATTTGGGTTTTTTTAACCGTGCACATGGGGAGAATCACAGAGTGATTACTCAATATTCCAGTGGGCTCCACATATCTTTATACCTGCCTTTTAGCGGGGAGAGGGAAATGAGCAGTATAGGTAATTCTGTTTAGGGGCAATAAATGGTTGCTAGAGAGGATGAGTGGATGGGGGAAACAGATTGACTTATAAATGATCCTTTTAGCAAATTAAATTAACCTGAGAGACAGGTATTAATTTAAAATGATTTGGGCCAAACCTGGTTGCATTCTTGATCACTTTTCCTGCAATATACCGAGATAACAGGGAGAGGAAGAGAAGTCAATTGTTCTTTTGATCTGTCAGTTCAGTTTATGCAGACAGAGGGAAAGCCCCTTCCAATGCTTTTTGATCTTGAAGGGCCTGTAATTCAAAATACTCTTTATACCAAGAAGTCATATTTTGGGGTGAAATTTCCTGAGCTCCTTCATTCGCAAGCAGGCACTAAAATCATCTTGTTTTAATCTTGGTCAAGTTCCCACACTCAAATACTAACAAGCACCTTGCATGGGAAGGAGGCAGACATCACGATATTCTAACAGCAGCTCCACTGGGCTTCTGGCAAGATCAGTCAGCAGAGCCCCCCCGGGCAGTAGAAGGAAGCAGGCCAGATGGACTTCTGCATCTGGGGCACCGCCCCAGAGTGTAAGAAGCCTGGGCTTGCTGCAAAGGTAAACTACTCCCTTGCAAGGATGGTGGGACCTAGTATATAGTCTTTTATCCAACCTCATAGCTAGAACACTATTCATTTAGCCAATAAAAAAGTCTTTCTTACATCACTTATGCTAATTGACACAACCTCTGGAGTAGATTTCTATAACAATATTTATAATGCTTACATAACCGCTTCTAGATGGTGGTTTCCTAATTAGGTTCCTTCCAATACTATCCATGACCCCTAGAGTGAACAGCAGAGTTAATTTATACATAGGTATTATATATTACAGTGTTTATACTGAATTCTTTTAAATTAGTAGCGATAACCTTCTGACATATTCTACCTATAAATTTGACATCTTCGTACAACATAGTAACTGTAGTTAATAATGACGTATTCTTGCATTCTTAAAAATCACTAAGAATAGATTTTAAGTGTTCTACTCACACACAAAAAAATAAGTACATGAGGTAATACATATGCTAACTAGCTCAATTTAGCCATTCCATAATGTATACATATTTCAAAAAATTATGTTGTGCACAATATATACAATTTTTATTTGTCAATTAAAAAATTAACATAAACTCCTCCACTACTCCAATCTATCATACTGCTGGAGAAATTATAGAAATATGAAAATAAAATTTTTTTTTTTTTTTTTTGAGACAGAGTCTCACTCTTTTGCCCGGGCTAGAGAGTGAGTGCTGTGGTGTCAGCCTAGCTCACAGCAACCTCAAACTCCTGGGCTCAAGTGATCCCTCTGCCTCAGCCTCCCGAGTAGATGGGACTACAGACATGCACCACCATGCCCAGCTAATTTTTTCTATAAATTTTTATTTGGCCGATTAATTTCTTTCTAATTTTTTAGTAGAGGCGGGGTCTCGCTCTTGCTCAGGCTGGTCTCGAACTCCTGAGCTCAATCCGTCCACCCCGGCCTCCCAGAATGCTAGGATTACAGGCGTGAGCCACCGCGCCCGGCCTAAAATATTTTTTTTTGAGTTTGCATCCCATGTCAATGTCCAGACATTACAGAAAACGTATTTGAATAGAGTGCAGAGAAAGGAAGACACATGAAAACAAGATGGGGGAAAAAAGTGACCTGGGGACCTTGGAAGTTTTTTTAGCTTAATCAAATTATTTTAGCAAAGCAGTTGGCTGAAAAAGATGGTAAGGGATGAGATAGAAGAAGGCATGGGAAAGAGATCGGGGAGGTATTCTTCTCCACATACATCCTCTCTGCAAAAGGAGCCTAAGCACCTTTTTAGAGGAGGGATTTCCTTTCTGGGCTTTGTAGGTGAGACACTGAGTTTATTAAGAGTGGCTCCTGAAGCCACTGCTTGGGTAAAGAACACAGTGAAAGGGACTATTGAACAGAGCTAGATCCCTTTCTCACCTGGTCATCAAAGGAGCAAACTGGGTTCTTTATCAGGGTCATTTACCTTTGCAGACAACTCAGACCATTGTTCCCTGGGGCAAGACAATGACTCACTTGATCAATAACCCTCTGCTTTATCAGTTATAGTAATAAAAACTCATACCTTGCTGCTTCTACTCACCGTTGACATTTGCTTTGGATGATAAGGTAATAGATTAAAAGAGCAGCATAGTTTGTTTTCCAAAAACTTCAGGAAACATGTTCAGCACTATTCTCTATTATTTTACTAATTACCGGTTGACGGTGTTGAACTTTTGTCTGTAGAAAGCAGTAGAGTGGGAAGAGCAATGGACCAGAAAACAAGAGACCTAGGTTCTGTCCCAATTCACCCACTCACTGAATGCGTGACAGCCTGGTCCCTTCTCTAAACTGAAACCAGATCAATGACCTCTAAGGTCTCTTCTGGGATCCAGTATTCATTCCTTCAGCAATTATATGTTGAGCATCTCTGACATGTAAAGCATTATTCTAGGCTGTATCTAGAGAATACAAGGGTGAATAAAAGAGATGAAGTCCCTAATCTCATGGAACCTACATTCTAGTAGGGGAAGAGAAACAATAAATAAATAAGAAAATAAATATATAACTACAACATTATGTGGTAACTGCTCTGGAGGGAAATAAAGTGGAGTGAGTGGCATAGGGTCCTGTTTTATGCTGGATGGTAAGAGAAGGCCTAACCAATAAGGGGGCATTTAAGCAGAGACCAGAAGGAGCTGAAGGAATGAACCACATGTCTTTTGAAGTAAGGAGTGTTCTAACAGAGGGAGCAGCGCGTGCAAAGTCCCCGAGGGAGGAGAATGCTCAGTGCAGTCAAGGCACAGTAAGGCAGCCAGCTTGGCTGAGCACAGTGAAGAGGGGAGGCTGGTGGGGGATGGGCCACAGGGATCGGAGCTGGGGACATGTGGGACTTGTGGGCATGGGAAGCCTTTGGCTTCAATTCAGACAAATTTGGGACACTACTGAAGGCTTTTTGACCTGAGAACTGCCATGTTCTGACTTATACTGAAACAGAATCTCTCTGGCTGCTGAATACAGGGGTTAAAGACTAGAAATAGGTCAGAGCTGATGGTGGCTCAGACCAGGTTGGTAGTTGTAGAGGTGGTAAAAAGTGGTCAGTTTCTGGATTTACCTTAAGGAAAGAACCAACAGAGTTATGAGAGAAAGGACTCTAAGACAACTCCAGAATTTTTGCAATTGGAAGAATGTAGGATTTTTGTTACTGTGATGGGGAAGAATGGAATTAAGTTCAGCTTGGGACATGTTAAAAACAAGATGCGTATTAGCTGTCCAAGAGGAGATATTTAGTAGCCCATTGGATATACAAGTCTAAAGTTCAAGAGAGGTTTGGAATAGAGACACATAGCTGGCCCTAATGGCATCTTGCCAATATCTAATTGGCACGCCCTGGTGGTCACCTTCAGCTAGGTAAATAGTTGCCACACCTGCCAAGACAGATTCTTAAGGTAGCCTCCATGATACCTGCCTCTTGGTATCCCCACTCTTATGTGATGCACTCCCCTTGAGTGTGGGACCTGTGACATGAATAGAATAGAGCAAAGGTGGCAAGATGTACGTGATAATGTGATTACATTCCATAAAACTGTAGTGCCTATCTTGCTAGAGTCTTTTTTCCCTTGTTGACTATGAAGAAGCAAGTGGTCATGTTGGCAATCCCAAGTGGCAAAGAACAGCAGGTGTCCCCTAAGAGCTAAGGGTGGTCTCTGGCCACCAACCAACCAAAAACTCAAGCTCTCAGTCCCATAATAACCACAAGCAACTGGATGTTGCCAACAACAGTGTGAGTGGAGAAATGAATCCTGAAGACCTTCCCTGGTTATAGGACTGTTCTTGGCTTGTGTCTGGAGGAAGGCAGAAGTGCAAGGGAGTCAATGTGCCCAGGAGCAGCCTTTCACCAGTGAGTAATAACAGTTGGTGCCCAATCCCCCAGCTTCCTCAACCCTTACTGGGACAAATCTGAGGTGTGAGGTAAGGGCTCAAGGACAAATAGGTCAAAGGAACAGAAGGGAGAGAGTCGAGAAACAGATGTGTGCTTGAATGGACACTTGAGTATGACAAAAGTGGCACTGAAGAGTAGTATGAAAAGAGTGGTCATTTCAATGAAAGACATCAAGTCAGTAAGATATCATATGGGAAAAAGCAAAACTTGACCTCAATCTCACTCCATACACAAAAAATTGGTACCAGGTGGATTATAGATCTAAATTTGAAAGGTAAAACAATAAAGAATCTAGACAAAAGGGAATAACTTTACATCCTTGAATGCAGGCAAAGATTTTTAAATCAGGAATTGTAAAGCACTAACTATAAAAGATTGACAAATTGGACAACCTAAAATTAGAAATTTTTGTTCATCAAAAACACCATTAATAGAATAAACCACAGAGAGGAAGAAATTATTTATGACACATGTAACAAAGATCTTGTATCCAAGCTCTATAAAGACCTACAAGTCAGTAAATAAAAACTGACACACTATAAAAATGGGTAAAAGACGTGGATAGGCGCTTTGCAAAAGAAAATTTAACTGAATAATAACGTGCGAATGGGGCTTAGCCTCTTTAGTCATCAGAGAAGTGAAAATTAAACTAAAATGAGATATTTGTATATATCCACCAAAAGACTAAAATTTAAAAAGGTGTGAATGCTGAGTGATAGCAGAGATGTGGAGCAACCGGTACAACTACGTTAGGAAGCTGTTTGGCAACATCTGCTAAAGCTGAACCCACATATATACCATGATGCAGCCACTGCATTCTGAGCTACGTACGTAAGAGAAATGAGTCTATTTGGTAACCAAAAGACATATACAAAAATGTCTTATCAAGATTATTTAGAATGTTTAAAAAATAGAAATTCACATGTCCATCAGTAGTAGAATAAATAGACAAAGTTGGTCTCATCACACAATAAAGCATTATTTGGCACTGAAAATGAACAAACAACTGCCTCACACAACATTTGTGAATCTCACAAGTACAATGTTGAGCAAAAGAAGCCGTTGGGGGAGGGGATGGAGAGTGGAACACAGACAACCGCAACTTTATCTAAGATATTATCCTCGTTTTATAGAAAACTTACGTATGAGACAAAAGTAGAAAACTGCTAACATTTTTTAAGTCTGAATAATGAGAACACAGGGGCTTATAGCATTAATCTTTGTACTGTTTGGTATTTTAAAAAGTGTGTGCCTCCTCCAAAAACAAAAATAAGCCAATGTGTGAGACCCGAGCAGAGGTAGTAAAGATGTCACCTCTAAGGTCCGATTTTCTTCTCTACTAAAGCCCCCATGCTTTATACCACACAGGTTAATATACAATTACTGACTATTTTGCTTCATTGGAGTTTTAGTCAGTTCTAGCTGCCATAACCAAATACCACAAACTGAGTGGTTTAAACAACAGAAACTTATTTTTCACAGTTCTGGAGGCTGGGAAGTTCTGGATCAAAACGCTGGCAGATTGTCTGGTGAGGGACTACTTTCCGATTCATAGTTGTCTTTCCATTGAAGCCTCACTTGGTGGAAGGGATGAGGAATTTCTCTAGGATCTTTTTTTTTTTTACAAGGGCACTAATCTCGTTTATGAGGGTTCCACCCTTATAACCTAATCACACCCCAAAGGTCCTGCTTCCTAGTAGCATCCCGTTGGGGGTTAGGATTTCAACATACACATTTGGGGGAGGGGTGCATAAACATTCAGCGCATTGCAGGTGTGAAGGGTGTTAGGCTGTAGAATCACGTGGCCACTGACTGGTAGGGGGTGGAAAGCCAGGGTCTACCATGGTGCTCAGGGTTTTTAATTTATTGACAAGAAAGATGGCATTTGCTGAGATAGGGAATATATTCATAGTATCCACAGTGGGTAAGGCCTTTTCTGCCGCAGCTCTTCTCTCCTTTTAGGCCCATTCTTACTCTACACAAAGGTTATTTTTCCTACCTAATTCTTCACATAGGTATAAATCACTACCACCTCGCTGCGCCTGACAAGAAAACGACTCAATGTCCCATCGTTACACCCTCATTAAATCCACCGATTACCTCAGACTATGTATACTCCCCTTTACGTTTTTACCCAGCCAATTCGATTTCTCTGATTCGTCACCACTGCCACACACTTTATTTTGCCCGTTTAACATGTGGAGTCCTCGCTGCTCACTTTCCTTCTCTGTGGCATCGGCCACACCTCGCCGCCATGCTCCTGCAGGCAGAGCAGCATCGCCGTGTCCTTGTCCTCAGATTCAGCTCCATTTTTTATCACCAAACTTAAAGTCCCCTTCAGGAGCCCATTCCTGACTAATGCCCTCTGTAAAAGACTACCTGAAAATATCCATGTCCGCATTAAAACCGCACCAGATTTTCTACTTTGTAGTGATTTTTGATCTATTAAATATGGATCTTTTTAAGCTAAAAGGATCTTTGACTAACTCAAGCCTAAAACCTAAAAACCAAACTTAGGTCTTAAAATTGAAATTCGTATGTATAAGTGGCCTCTATATCATGGGAACTTGGTTTTATTGCTTTTGTGTTTTCTCTTTGTGTGAAATAGAGTGGATGAACACTGTTAAGATGCTATGGAGGCCCACTCTGACTAGATAGGCATATGTTTTAGGAGTATGTATGTGTATATATATGTGTGTGTGTGTATATACAGACTCCACCCATTGTTCTGACTGAAAATATCGCTGGGTTAGACTCATCCCCAACAATCCTGTGTCTGGCTCTCTTAGGAAGTCAGGAACCCTTTTCCGTGGCTTGGTGGGCTTTCTTCCTGACAGAAGCAGTTCACATATGTTGACTCTATACCATGTAATTCCTGCCATGATGTCTCTGTTTCAGCCATTGAATTCCATCTTTTTTTATTATTTTTTTTCTCTCTCTCTTTTTTCACTATACAACACACAAATAGACCATCTTTCTTGATGCCAGTTTGGACCTTGGTGTAAACAAAACTCCACACTTCATGTTGCATAGAGCGAATTAAAGGAAGCTTTGCTTACTGTAATGGATTATGGGTTTATTTTATAATCATGAACACAAGTCACAATAATCTGGTTCTTTGCTGCAGTGGCATCAGAATGCTTTTGGGGGGGGGGGAATGAAGTATCTCTGTTGACTGGCTAAACTTTTCAGTTTTACAGAGTTTGAAAGAACATAAAAGGCAGGCATTTGTTCACTATAATGAAACAGCAAGCTTTGCGATGAATTCTATGATAATTACCCTTTACTCCTCACTCCCCTGTGTATACACACACACACACACACACACAGGAACTTTTTGATCTATAGCAAAAAAAGTTAAATGTCACAGTTATTTTATATCTCTGAAGTTGGTCTTCAATCAAGCAAAGAAATAGAGGATAAAGTGAAAAGAAATTTGAGAAAAGCCCATGTAAGAAGCAAGCTGAGACCAGAATCTCATAAAATCCATTTCTAGTCCTGTCAGCTACTTGCTTCGTTACCTTAGGCTTTCATATAATCTTTTAAGTCTTTAGTTCTACCTTTCTGGGCTGTTCTTTTTCTTCATTTTCTTATAAACCTCAAAAATGCTAACAATAGAAATCACAGGCCAATCTGAAGTTAGTCAAGCACCTTGTAGCCACAGCCTTTTTGCCCTGAGTTTTGTGTTGGTGGCATGCATGTCATGGTTGGCACTCTGGAATTAGACAGTCAGAGCTTGATGTGTAGGTGGCGTGGATCCCAGGGTGGTACTCTCGGTTTAGAGAATCCCTTTCCGGTACTCAGTAGATACAGATTGTTCAGCTGTACGCTGGACTGAAAGAATACATACTTCTGTTCCTGGGAACTTAAGACCATTCAACAAGCAAAATGGTATATAGTTTGGAGTCAGCAAACTTTTTCTGTAAAGGCCCAGATGGTAAATATTTTCATCTTTGTGGGCTGTATAATCTCTGTTGAAACTATTCAGCCCTGCCTTTGTAGCAGGAAAGTAGCTCTAGACAAATACGTAAATGAATACATGTGGCTGTGTTCCAGTATATTTTAATTACAAAACTAAGTGGCAGGTCAGATTTGGCCCATTGGCCATAGTTTGCCGACCAAACTATGGTGTAGCGGCAAGATTGCTGGATTTTGAGCTAGTGTTGAGACCCGTATCATCACAATGTTGTCTTAACATCACTTTTATATTTATTTGAAAAGTTCGTGGTAAGAGCACTTGCCATGCTTCTCTTAGAAAGCTAAATGGGACAATTTATTTTCCTTTTTTTTTTTTTAAACATTCTATAGACTTCTTTTAAATTGACACATTATAGTTGTACGTACTTATGGTGTACAATTTTACAGTTTGTATACATGTATATGTTGTATAATGATCAAATCAGGATAGTTAGCATACCCATCTCCCATGAGTTTATCATTTCTCTGTGGTGAGAACATTCAAAAGCTTCTCTTCTGGCTATTTTGTAATATCCAGTACCTTAATGTTAACCATAGTTATCCTACTGTGCAATAGAATAAATGAAATAATTTTGAAGACTAAGATTTATTCACAGTGAACTACTATGTAAACATAGCTTTTTTCCTAATAAGTTTTATTAGCAGCAGCAAGGGCAGTTTTTCTAGAGGAGTAGAAGATTAGGATTCACTTCTAATTCCCCACAACTCTACCAGAGTATCTTGGAACTTACAGATTTGCTGGCAGAACCACAAGCCGTCAGGCACCTGCAAATGTGCCTATGAATGTGATTCTGCTTTGGAATCTTAGCATCACACCACTTAGCAGAGGGAAGAAATGAGATATGGCCCTTTTTGCCTGAGTACACAGCTTTAGGAAGAACATGTAAGAGAAGGGGAAGATGTCCACAGGGTCTGTGATAGGTTTTACATTAATCCTTGCAGTCAATGGGGTGACAGGTATTACAGCTGATCTGCCTCCCATCTAAGTGTTCCCATGTGAAGATTTGAAATTTGCCAAGGATTTGATACACTCAAGGGAAATCACATTGAAACTTTCCCAGTTTCAGTATCTTTAACACTAATGCAAACATTTCTCATAAGAGACAGCTGTGGGAGGTAGTTGTATCTTATATAGACTAGTATATTCTGTATAACACAGACCCGACCTCCTTCTAGTAGGTCTGGTCACTGTCCCCTAAAGAATTGGTAGCATTTTCTTTACCCCTTATGCTTCCGCAACTCTTCCTTCCTACCCAAAATATTCTTCATACTTTCCTTCAACTGTCAGATCTTATCTATAAATACATCTTACCCCTTCTCTGGGAGCTGAAATGTTCTTGTTTTCTGAAGTCTAATAATATCATATGGTGTCTGGGTCATCATTTAAAAGTTACAATTTATCATTTTATTATTTTTTACTTTTTCACATTTTAACTTCTCAATGAGACTATAAATTTTCTGAGATCAGGGACCATTTCTAATTCAATTCTACATCTGTGTCAGAGCCTTACACATGGTAGATGGGTAAATATACGTTTATTGAATGAAAATATGTTTAAGCAAAAGCAAATATGTTTTTGTTATAGGAGAGCCATTCTGAAGCCAAGAATACCAGGATACAAAAACTTTGTTTGGTAGCTTTTAATAAAGGTCTCATCTGTGTCAACCTGAAGCCTTGGGACTTGAAAATAGTTCTAATCCAATAGTGTTCTGGTAAATGTTTATCAGCCAACTCCTTGGAAAAAAAGAGTGGGGGAAAAGCAATAAATCAAGCTTGATTTGTTGTGTTTTCCAATTTCTATGGTGTAAATACTCCCAGCATGGCCGATTTTAAGCTACCAACATGGTGCTGAATGTAGTCTTGGGAAGAAATGCACAGTACCACGCCATTACATAGAATTTGCATCATACAGATATAATAGATGTAAATAACCTTAAGAGCATAGAAGTAAAATATAAAATAACTGAGAATTTATAAGTTTAGAGTTATTGATTGTTTTTAATAAAATTCATTTAATTATACATTTATATAATATAGTTTTTAATGATGACTATGTTTAATAAGTGGCTCATGAAAGTCCTAAAAATTTAATAATCTGTTGCAAGCCAATATAAGCCAGCTCCACTATTCTTATCATGATTTATTATAATGGCTTATTTAATTGTCTGCCTCCTTCCCTAAATAATGAGCTTCCTGAAAGCAGGGATAGTGTCTATTTGCTCAGCATTGCATCTCTCATGCCTAACACATAGTAGGAACTCAAGTATTTATTGACCAAATGAATCAATCCAATTGTTTGCATTCTTACCAAATTAATAAAAATTAAAGCAAAGGAAAAGGGTTTCTTCTTCTAAAAATCACATTATATTTTCTTTCTCTTGGTCAGCTTTAACAATATACTCTGAATGTTCATCTCTAAGCATTTCAGCATATGAAATATTAATGTTTTCAGTATCTTGCAACTAAGTGTGAGTTATTCATGGGCATAATGTTCAAAGAAACAACTCTTAATGTAAATATGCTCAATAGAATGTCAATTTCTTTGAGCTGTTTGTGTTCTTCTAAACCAACAGAACGCTGCCAATTCCTGTGATATTTAGATTATTTGTCTTTATAAAATTGCAGAAAATTGAAACATTTTCTGTGAATATTATATATCTTCCAAGTTTTTAGCCTAAAGCTTTGTCACTGACCAGAATGTAGAAGTAGAAATTCTAGCAGTTTTGCACTTTAGGGCATTCTAAGGAGAAAAGAATACACTTCCCACAGTGTAGGCTAACATTTCCTAAAATGTGTTCCATGGGATCCAGCTCTGTGGAATGTTAATAGGTACTGGGTAAAAGCTGGTTCCAAGGTTAAAATAGGTTTTGCAAAAATTGCTTAACTGTTAAAATAGGTTTCTTTACAGTAGCACATCACAGAAGGGGGTACAGTGTATAGTATTTCCCAAATGAATTTTTTTTTACTACAGTATCCCAGGGACCTAATGTTCCAAGGAACGCTCTTTGGGAAATATTGCATTTGTATATGAACAGACTTACAGAATCATGTTTAGAAATGAGAAGGCTTAAAGGTTATCTAGGTTACCCTCCCTTTCCCCCCAACACACTCACCCATGTGAGAATCCATTTTCACATCACCCCTTACAGATTGCCGTCCAGCCCCTGCTGACTACAAACCTTAGCAGGAAACTTTCCCCTCCAAAGGGCAGTCCACTGGCCCCCTTTCCTTTTATTTTTTTATCTTTAACAAAGTTCTTCTTTATAATTGAACCAAAAATCTGTTTCTCTGTAAATTACCCATTCCTTCTAGTTTTACCATCTGGAATATTGGCAAAGCAAGTTTGCTTTCTTTTCTTCGAGATGACTATCATGTTTCCTGTTAGACTTCTATTCTTCAGACTGAATATTCCTAGCTTATTAAACTCTTCCTCAGATGAGGAAGTTTCTAGAATTTTCACCATCCTGGTTATTCTTTCCTGGATAACATCCAGTGTCCCTCTCGAAATAATATACCTAGAATTAAACAGTCTGCTATGATCTGTCAAGCACAAATGTATAATTCTTTATTCAACAAATACTTCTAGAGCCACTGTTCTATTTGGGGCACGATTCTAGATGCTGTAAATACAGCAGACAATAAGAGAGACAAGATCACCTATTTCATGGAGCTTATAGTCTAGTAGTGGAAAAGTCAAGTAAACTAGGAAACATAAATAAGATGAAAGTCTCAGGTAGTCAAAAATGTTATAAAGAAAATAAGACAAGATAATAGGATAGAAAGTATTTGGGGAGAGGGGCTTATTTGTGATCAATGGTGAGGGAAGTCCTCTCAGACGGTGCCATTTGAGTTGTTCCTGAACGATACAAAAGAACCAAGAAGTGAATAAAGATCTGTGAGCACTGCATTCCAGGCAGAGGAAATGGTGAGTGGTGGCTTCTCTGGTGGACACATGTCTTATCAATAGAAAGAGAGCCTGTGTGGGAAATATAGTAAAAGAAGTCACTTGAGCCAGCTTATTTAAGGCTCAAGTAAATATAGGTTTTAAGCAAAGTAGACAGACATTGGAAGATTTGAAGCAGGACTGTGACACAAACTTCTAACAGGTAATTCCAGTTGATTTGATTGTCTCTTGAGTCATCATGCTACATTATACTGCTGTTAATCCAGCTAGGGTCTTTGGTTGATGCCATTGTTTTGCTAAGAATCTGGTCCAATTTCTAACTCAGATTGATTTTTGGCAAATTAAAATCCCCATATCTTTGTATTATTTTCTTATGATCTTGACTAAGCCAGTAATTTGAAATTCAAGTGAAAAACATTTGTTGCTCTTAAATTTCATAATTTTGGTCTCATGCTTATCAATAGGAAAATCTTTTATTTTTATTTTTTTTATTTTTATTTTTTTGAGACAGAGTCTCACTCTGTTGCCCAGGCTAGAGTGCCATGGTGTCAACCTAGCTCACAGCAACCTCAAACTCCTGGGCTCAAGCAATCCTCCTGCCTCAGCCTCCCAAGTAGCTGGGACTACAGACATGCACCACCATGCCCGGCTAATTTTTTTCTATATCTTTTTAGTTGTCCAGTTAATTTCTTTTTATTTTTTTTAGTAGATATGGGGTCTTGCTCTTGCTCAGGCTAGTCTCTAACTCCTGAGCTCAAACCGTCCTCCCGCCTCGGCCTCCCAGAGGGCTAGGATTATAGGTGTGAGCCAGCAAGCCTGGCCAATAGGAAAATCTTGAATCCTGACTTTTGTCATAGTTAATAATAGAACATTCTCAACTTTCTGGTTCTATTAAGTTTAATAAATAAATTTTATATGTCTTTATTCAAAGTATCAATAAAATTGTTGTACAGGTTGTTTCCAAGGAATGTAATCTATTATGGCTATCCTTTTAGGTTGAAAAGAATCCATTAAGCAACCTTTTCTCAGTAAAGCTTTTCAAATGCCTGCTAATATTTGACTCCATGAATCATCCATCCCATGTTTTTACTGCAAGGACAGCCCTCAAGATAATTCAAGACATATAGACCACTTAGTCTACTAATCATGTAAAAAAGAAAAAAATTAACATAACATCTAGATGAGTACATGATGGCTCTTAGTTAACATTTCCTTCTCTAAATGTTCATAACCCAAGAGATGATTGAAATTTAATCAATACTTTCTAAAATGCATTCTTTCCCTTTTTAAAAAATAAGCATAGCATTTTTCTGATTCCAGTCTTTGAGATGGAGATTAGGGAGCAAGCAGAACTCTGAGGGAATTTTATTTGATAAAAATGTTCTTTCTAAAGAAAAGGAACAGCAACATCTGATATTGCTTAAAATCCATGACCAGTATGAATTCACATATAGTGAGTTTATTAAGTACTCTCACAATGACCAAGGGACCAAAGATTCCTGAAAAACACAAACCAAAACAATAAACAAATAAATATACAGACAATCAGGTATCTCTGCTCTTGGCTATTTCTTGAAGGCCTGGCAGAATCTGAGATGGGTGAAGTTATTGGAAGCTAGATTTAGTCAATTATCTGTTTTTTTGCTCCTGATGTTCAGAATCCAGTAAATGGCAATGGCTGTAGCCTAAGGTACAGAAGTACTGGTTAAAATGCAATTTGACCATGGTTGAGGTGATCAAGGTCTCAAGGCTTTTTTGGAACAATGCCATTCTTCAGCATGACACTGAGGATAACTCTGTACTTATTCACCAGCTGAAACACCTGCTTCATGTAGCAAGCTGGCTTCTGTTACCATCCACTTTGCTGTGGTCTTGAACACCCGAGCTCAAGCGATACCTCCCACCCCCGCCTCAGCCTCCGAGTAGTTGGGGCTACCAGCATGTGCCACCACACCCAGCTTCAATATTGTCATCTATTGTTTTGACCATCAGCACCGCTATTTTATGGGGAAAGAAAATCTTTCTTTGCCCTAATGTCTAAGTTGCTCAGCATCAGGTTTAGGCATACCTGAGGACCTGAAAACCATTCACAAGTGTTGCCGGTGCCCAGACATCCTGATTCAGTTGGGTATAGCTCAGCAGATGTTTATCAAACCCTTCCCATGTACTCTTGTTCATCTCTGGGGGCACCGAGATCCTGTTCTAGAGACATTTCTCACCTCTTCTGGCCAGATTAAGCCCAAGAATGTTTGTGTTATACCCTCTTTTTAGGTGCATTTTTTTGCTGGCCCGTCTGTGGGCACAAAGGTACTCACGAACAAGCTTCTGGCAGTTCCCAGTCCCTGGTGGGTTCCAAGGCTGTGTTTTCATTTGCCTTCAGAGGTCAAGTGTTTAACCTTCAAGAAGCTGTGATCCATGCAGGAAACAGCCTCATCCAGAAGCTGGTAGGCAGCTGCCTCACCAGGAATCAGCACTCATGGGGAGAGCAGTGTGCCCAAAGGTCCATCCCGTTTGGCTGCGGGGAGAGGCCTCGTAATGACACATCAGCGGTGGTGTTTCACACTTGCCTCTCCAGACACTAGCTGTCCAGCCTCCTGTTTGTCAGGGTGAGGCCGGGGTAGAGCCAGTCCGAATGACAGACTCCAGGGGCTGATGGAGGCCAGTGCCCTTGAATTCTGAGGATGGCGTTCCCCTCGCACGAGCTTGTTCCCTCTCATTGGTCTCCCAGTTCCCAGGGAATTTTCTTTAGCATTCTCCTCAGCTGGGCTCCGCTGTGGAAAAGCCTATACACGTGTGCACACGCACACATTTTAATCCTGTACTTCACATGCTGTGAAGCTAAAAAGAGTGCGAGAGGAAAGAAGCTTACATCAGATCTGACAGTCTTACTGATTATTGCTGATAAAAACTGGCAAAGGGGAAAGTAATCGGAGTCTCGGGAATTCAATTCACTCCTTTAATCCACTCAGCAGATATTTTATTTTTAAAACACAGGCGCAGCCATCAGCAAAACTGAGAGGCTGTGTGGGACCCCGAGGCACTTTAAACTTTCGAGCCCTCTTAACTCCCAACCCATCCCTACCTTCAAATAGTCCCTCTTAGCCATTTCTTCTGCTCGGGTGTATCCTCCTCGCCATCCCTTTCCTTTGCTCCCTGGAAACTAATTAAACAACAAAAAAGAACTTGCCTGTTGGCATTAATTAAAGAAGGAAGACGCCTTATGATCTAGAGACGTGTGCAGTGTATTATCCCTGCTTCTTATGGTTCTCTTATTGTCTCCATGTCCTTCTCGTTTGCCACAAGTAGATGACACAGTGCTGCCCTCTAGCGGA
The DNA here is from genome assembly GCA_963575035.1 of Avahi laniger. Lineage (NCBI taxonomy): Eukaryota > Metazoa > Chordata > Mammalia > Primates > Indriidae > Avahi > Avahi laniger. Next base: position 95,969 of record CAUYSK010127943.1, read on the forward strand.
CTGTGGCATTATAATGGCTCCTCTGTTCTCAAGCATTCCACATCAGCTGTTTTTACTGGTAAGGAGCAGTGAGTTGTTTCTCATGTACAGCTCGTCCCAGGCATTCAATAGAGAGTATCTCTATAACTTTATACTCCTCTTTCAACTCTCCTGAACCAACCTTCTGGAATAATCTAATAATCTAAACCAGAAAACCAACTTAGTTCCACCTGTGAATTTCTGCTGTTCCTCTATACTGCAGCAGGTACCCTAGAAGATTTCTTCTAATAAGATGCACAACAATATACAAACGCCCATGCCCATATGTCTTCCATTTATCAGGCAGGCAGGATTGATTATCTGATTGATTATTCGATTGATTATATCTTATTGACATCAGATAGAATCACAACTGCGTTTGGAGATACGTGGCTTTCATTCTAGGGTCCTGAGATCCGTGTTTTAGCCTGTAACCTTCTAATCTCCAAATTCATTTCCTCCACCCTAAGAGCCCACATAGTGATGTAATAGTACTGCTAACAGAACGTCAGTGATAGTGTGTATCTTTCTCTTTGGGGAGAGGGTAGAAGCAACAACTGATAGGAAAGTGGACCTTAAGTCACCTCCCCACGTTCTGTCGGCCAGTCGGAGTAGCTAACCCTCCGTTCCCCTTCGCACTCAAGAATGTTAGTGAACAATTATTGCATAACTGTAGTAATTATCTACAAGTATGATATCTACATATGTAGATGCAGTGGGAGAAAAGTACTGATTTAGATTCTGGCGCCTGGTTGTGAGCCACTGGCTTTATCAGCCATGTGGACAGATCCTGGCCCTCACCACCCTGGGTCTCGATTTCCTTACCTGTCATCTGAGATATTCTTATCTCTCAGTGTTGTCAGGAAGATTAAAAGATCTGGAACATGTTAAAGTACTTGGTAAAACCCTATATGAATATTAATTTTAAGAAGCTGGGCTGTGTAGGGAAGAAAGCATGGGCTTCGGAATTAGACCTGGGATTAGATCCCGGACCTGCCCCTCGCTGGCTGAATGACCTTTCACGGGAGCCTGACTTCCTCAAGCCTTAGTTTCCTATCGAAAAAATGAAAATAATGCTAACTCGACCCTTATAGCACCAAAGGGGGATTAAATAAGTAATGCATGTAAAAAGAATACAAGTCCTAAACAGATTGAAGTTACTGGTGCAATTGTAAATAAGAAGATAGGTGTGTGATGCTTTAGTGAGTCATGAGGAAGCAGCATAATGATTAAGCACCTGGGGCATATTGCCTAGGCCTAATTCTTGGCACTGCCTTTTACTAACAATGTGATGTCACCTCTTTTGTCATCGTTCACTTCTCTGTCATCTACAGTCTGTGAATTCTTGAGTATAGAAAGATCGTCTTCTCACTGCATGTGTAACTCCCTAGTGGAGTATCTAACATGTACTGAGTACTCAAAGTCTCATGAATGGATAAATGCATGACTTTTATTGTCTGCCATACCTTTCAGACTGTGGCGCCTCATAGATATCATTCACATTCATAAAGATAGCTATAAATTGAAATTGCTAGGGCAATGGCCCATTAATATAGCTTGTATGAAATCCAGATGCTCCCATTCTGTGTCTCCAGGCTTCTTGATGCCTCTCGATTCAAGTTCCTTCTTATCTAAAGCCAGGAATGCAATGGAGAAATAGAACACTTTTAAAAACGATATCTCCATTTGATCTACCTGGATGATTGTCTTAATGCCCCAGGACTAAACAGGCATAATTTTATTTGCCAAATGGCTCCTAAGAGCCTTTTGGAATCACATATATTGGAAACTCCTTGAGGGTAGGGACCTTGCATTGCTCAAGAAATGTTGATTCTGAGGTTGAATGGTGTTCCATTCAATTCACAAACATCAGGGAGTTTTCCTCTACTATTATCCATGGCAGTTAATCCAAACCCTGTGATATTAATTAATTTCAAATTGATCAAAATAATGTCACAGTCTTAGGCACCACTTACACTGCATGTGTTTTGAACAGTGAGTGACATCTTGTTGCAAGTTACTATCAAACCCCAAGATGCATTTCAAATTCCAAGCGCTTATTTTTTGACAGCCCTCCATCCACTCCAGTGGGTCTCTTTGTTGCCATCTTTGACACCCTCTGGGTACTCGACTCTAATCCCTTCTCCCCAAACTTTGCAAAACCACACCAGTGGCACCAATTTGTTTTTCAAAAACCTTATTCCACTTGTGCGATTGTTCCTTTCCAGTTGAGTTAAATCTACAACCATTGCTTGTGCAGTCTTAGTTTTTTCCAGCAGCCATTGGAGGCAAATGGCACCACGGCTTCTGCTGCATTTCAAGCTCGTGTCCCAGAGGTAGCAGGATAGAACATCAATCTTCAGTGCCACCTGGCTCCCTGATAAGCTTTTGTTTTATGTGTGGCTATGTTGTCAGGAGCTTTGCTCGCTTTTTTCCCACCACCCCGCCCGGAGAGCTTTTCTGAATATGACAACCATCTAAAGACGAATTATCTGCTCACAAAGTTAATTTCTGTTTCTCAGCAGGGAGCCACTGGTTCCCGCTGGGTTTGAAAGTGCTGCTGTTTGGTTAATGTGTGAATGTCTCTTGGATCCTGGTACCCACACTGGAACTGCTGCAGCGCCTGGCTTTCCATTTGCTTTAATTTCCTCCTTGCAGCTGGCGTTAGGAGACCTAAATGGGTTTATTCACGGGATAGTGGCTTACAGTCATTAGCAGTGGGAGGAAATTATATTGGCGAGGAGGACTGGAGAGCTGCTTTCATGCCATCCTTGATCAGTTAGGACAGTTTGGTTGGTTGGTTGATTGGTTTTTTTTCGAGAGTGAATTCACAAAATCCTTCTAGAGATAGAACAAATGGCCTAACAAAAGAGGTTCATCTCTGACTTTTAAGAGTTGGAAACGAATAGCATTTTTTGTGTGTCTTCATTATACAGGATTATGAGGATAAAATAAGATACTGGATGAAAATTGCTTTGAGCACATTTAAGTGTAATAGTCAATGTTGCTTTTGTATGCTTGAAGCTCTTTAAAGTGTAGGAAATTTTGTAAGAAATAGTTATGTTGTCATCTAGAAAGCAGAGCCAGGTGCAGACCAGAAAACTCCTTAGAACACATCTGGAATATTTCTATTAGATTATCAAATTGCCACTTTTGTAGGTCAAACAAGGACAAATATTGGCAATTTCATATGCATCAACCTACACAATGCTGGCTTTTTAGATTTAACAATTCTGAAGGCCAGCAGAACACCACTGTAGATCTGTTTCTTCCCTCTGGAAAAATCCAAAGCCTGGAGGCCAATGCCCATTTGTCCTTGAGAGGAGCCCAACTCTAACTGTTAACTGTGTGAGTCAGAAATATGCCTCCGAATCGCTCTGCTCGGGGAACATCTGGTTACACAGGCTGGCTAATGTTGGACAGCTTGCTCTCCCTTTCTAAGCCTCGTTTTCCACAGCGTTGCTACATAATACACAGGCAAGTTAACAGAGCATGAGAGGTCATCAAACTAAAAGTTCTGAGGAAGAAAGTAAAAGAGCCAGCAATTCGTCCTTCCTGAGAAGTGCCCCTGACAACGAAAAACTGGAATTCTGGTGGCTCCAGAGATGTGTTTATTCGGCAATTTGGGAGAGGGAAGAAGGAACCATGCAAAACAAATGAAAAGGAAATCTTTCTTCCTTTACAGCTGTCGGGTGACTTTGGGCAAATATCTTGATGTCTAGTAGTTTTGGTTTCATACTAAGGAAAATAATATTTCAGAGAGATGTTGGTGTATTGAAGGAGATCGAATAGTTAAGTATCTAGGAGAGAGCCACACACACAAGTGCTTAATACATGTTACTACTTTTTCCTCTTCCAGTCTTCAGACATGGAAGTTAAATTCTTTAATTTAGGCCTGTGAAATATTAATAATACCCTATACAAAATATCTTACACTTTTAAAAGCACCTCCACATACATGCATGATCCCATGATTTACCTAAACGCATTAATATGCATGATCTCAACATGTATGTATTTGTTTATATATAACTAGAAATAATTCAGGCACATCAGCCAGACTTTAACTGCTCCTTGTTCCCCTTACATGCTAAAAGTATTCTTGCTTTTACATTCTCACTTCTTCACTTTTCTTCGCTGAGAAGGCCCTTCCACCCATCCCCAAATATCCAAATATTACTGGTCAACTGCCACCTTCCCACACCAGTCCTCCTCAGCTGAAAGTAACTCAGCTGTTCCCAAGTCCAAAAGGGAAGTGGAGCACATGAAGGGAAGATTACTTTAAAGCTGGCCTGTGCTCAGACAGGGTAGGCACTAGGTCATACAAGAGATCTGCAGAGATTTTCAGGAAATTAAGAAGCTACAATAGAACCAGAAACAGTGATTCTCAAATTTAGGTGCACAGGAATTGCCTGTGGACAACTTAAAATGTAAATTCCTGGGCCCCACCCTGCAGATTCTGATTCTCTAGATCTGGAGTAGAGATCAGAAATCCACAATTTTAGCAAACACGCAAGGTGATCTTGATGAAGGTGTTTCTTGGACATGCTTTGAAAAACACTGGTTTGGAGGGAAGGTACCTTACACGTCAAGGTAAATAAAGAAGGATAAAGAAGACAGGGTCAAAGGGATGCTTCCAAGTTCTATCTGAGGTCAAACCCATTTTCCTTTAGTAATTACAAATCAAAGTCACGAGACAAAGCAGTTGGTTATATACGTAGCTCTAGAAACATTCCCATAAAGCCATAATAAGACATAGACCAATATTGGCTTCTATGGTTCAAATCTTTAGTTTTCTTTATCTTTCTTTTTAACTTGCTTCATTAAAAAGAGCTTTATTCCCAGAAGCTTCATTAATTGAGGTATTTTATTTCTTGGTTTGATTGACTGATTGATTAACTAACTGAAGTACTAGTTGCAGCAGAAAGGATGACCTTTATTTAAACTAAATCATTACTTCTAGCTGTGAAACTTATGGCTGTTGCTAAGATTTTTAGAGCTCTCTACAAGAAGATAAGGTTGCTCTTTCAGCTAAAGACTAAAAGATACATATGTTCATACATGCATACAAATTTCTTTTTAGAAACTGAAGTAGGCATTATGTAGGGAAAGCATTTTCCTAAATTTTGTCAATGTGTTTACATTTGGTGGTGTGATAGATTTATGTTAACGGTAAGGAATTATATGAGGGCAAGGATACATGAGTAAAAGCATTTAAAAATTAACATCTAAAGCATAGTTACCAGGCTGAGGGTCTTTGAGTTACTACAAGGATCCATTAATCTGAGTAATTAGGGCTCATACATAATATACTATTTGTTGACATGGGTAAAAGCTATAATGATAACCAAACTATAAAATCATCTGTAAACATTACTGGATTCATAGTATCTTTGAGTAATTGAATATTTCCCGTATCCATGAATACTGAAAGTACAAAAACCCTCATGGGGAGATCAGCACAATTTTTTGCATTAAAAAGAAATTAATAGGGCAGAATAGAAAATCAAGAAGAGGCCAGCACCTGACTTATGACAAGCCATTGCTGGGCTCTGGGGGAAGGGTGATCTTTTCGATATTGGTGTTGGATCAACTAGATATCCAAATGGTTAAAAAAAACTAAGACTTCAGAACCATAAAATAGGAGAATATCTTCATGACTTGTAATTAGGCAAAGAGTTTTAAACAAGACACAGAAAGCACCAGTGATAAAAGAAGAGATGGATAATTTGAGCTTCATTAGAACTTCTGTTCATTAAATGTCCATCAATACATGAGTGGATTAATAAACTGTGGTATATGTATACCATGGAATACTATTCAGCTTTAAGAAACAATGGTGATATAGCATCTCTTGTATTCTCCTGGAAAGTGCTGGAACACATTCTACTAAGTGAGGTATCCCAAGAATGGAAAAACAAGCACCACATGTACTCACCATCAAATTGGTATTCACTGATCAACACATAAGTGCACATATAAGAATAACATCTATTAGATGTTGGGCAGCGGGAGGAGGGGACGGGCATATGCACAAACAATGAGTGTGATGCGCACCTCCCGAGGAATGGACATGCTTGAAGCTCGGATTTGGGGGGGGGGCAAGGGCAACATACGAAACCTAAACATCGGTACCCCCATAATATGCTGAAATTAAAAAAAAAAATGACACCTGTAAGGGAGTTAAAAGGCAAGCCACAAGTGAGAGGATATCTGCACTATATACTTCCAACAATAGATATGTGTCCACTGTATATATGTGTGTGTGTGTGCGTGTATATAAACCCTATAAACTAGTTAAAAAAAAAACACAATTTTTAAAAATAGGTAAAGGAATAGGAGCTTAGGAAAATAAGCTGTCTCCAAAAAACATATGAAAAAAGTGCTCAGCATCATTAGTCTTCAGGGACATACAAAATAAAATACCATAATGAGATACTGCTACCTGTCTAAAAGGCCTTAAAAATGTCTTATAAAAAACCATCAATATCAACTGGAGTGAAGATGTAGAGCAACTAGAACTCTCACACACTGCTAGTAGAGGGCAAACTTTGGTATGATTACTTTGGAAACTCTTTGACAGTATCTGTTAAAAATGACTATAAACATATCCTATAACCCAGCAGTTCTACTCCTAGGTATATATCTAACAAAAATAAATACATATGTTCACTGAAAGATATGAACTCAAATTTTCATAGACAGGCTGAAAGCAACCCAGTATCCATCAACAATAGAACAGATAAATGATTTATGGGATGTTTATGCGATGGAATACTAGAACACAATGGAAAAGAACACATTCTTGCTAAGTGGCACAACATGGATGAATCTCATGATACTGAGCCAAAAAAGCCAGACACAAGCATTCATATACTATGTTATTTCCCTAGATAAAGTTCAAATACCAATCAAATGAATTAAAGGGATAGAGGTCAGAATAATGGTTACCTTTGGGCAGAGATAGTGACTGACAGGGTCTAGCAAGGAAGGCTTCTGGAGTGCTGGTAGTATGCAGTGTGCTCTCTTTTAGTTTAGGTGGTGGTTATATGGGTGAGTTTGCTTTGTAAAAATTTGTGCCCTACACTTTTGATTTTTGCACTTTTCTGTTTGTGTATTTTATTTCATTTAAACATTTGCCAAGAAAATTAAGGCTTTGTTAGGGGATGCCATCGAGTTTGGAATGACTCTTTTATTTGGAAAAACAGTCAGTTTTGCAGCCCTGCACTAATGACTGACAGTTGTAACATTCAGCAGGTCTACTAAAATCTACTGACCAAACAGAACTATGAATAAACACATTTTGCAGAAGGCAGTAGGTGGCTATTGAGTTATTTGTTTTCTACTTATATTTGTTTAGCGCAGTATTAGCAGCAGTAATAAGTATATTTTCTCATGTTGATTCTGGAATTTATTCTTTTCATGCCTGGAGTTGTTCTCATCTCCATCATCAGTTCATCTTTTGATGAATGCCAGCCATGTCCCTGCTGTAATTTCTGATGGTTGCATCAGTTATTCAGAAATAACTGAGATGAAATAGTACAGAACATTGTGTGGCCACTGTAGATTTTGTTCACAGGTTCTGAAACTTGATTTGACTAGGCCCACTCCTTTATATGTGGAAATTGATGATACTTATGAATATTTGGATGGCATTTTACCTAATGCCTTTGTGTGTATCATGCGCACAACAACCTTGTAAGAGAGGATATTTCTTCTATTGTATAGAGAAGGAAACTATGTGACCTAGTTATATTAATACAACACAGCCTGCAAGTGGTAGATCAGGGTCTAATATCCAGATCTAACTGATTCTGTGTTCTTCTCACTCTACTGGCCTCCCTGTTTTGGATCAGGAAGGCTTTAGGGGATCTCATTAATATACAAAAGTTGGTAAGAATCATTAAGTAATTCCATTAACTCCCAAACTTTTCCTGTAACTATTAGTATTTAATAACTTGCCAAATATCAATCTATGGCATATTAGTAAGCAGCAAATTGTCCAGTCCTTTCTTTGTAGCTTTTAAGACATTTGCACTCAAATTAGGAAAGGCAGGAAGATTGATGACTATAGATAATTACGGAACAAGAGATAGATCTGTCACTAAAATTTTTGGATTTTGTAAGTAAATTACGTGTACCAGAAATGGAAGCGTACGCATTGTCCTGTGTGGTACATCTGGAGCTAGCAGTCTTACGTAGTAAGAAGCGAAAATGAGGTGGTGAGGCCAGATGATCAGATTCTTCAGAGCAGGAGTCTTAAGAGCAGAAACCCAAGGTATGAACAGCTTGTCCCCATAACCCCTGGTAACACTTTGATGGCCTGGACAATGGGCGGGAGAGGTCCTCTCTGAGTACTCACCTTCCCCAGTCCTGAGCTCCTTCTCTGCTTTCTCCAGCCAGCCCCAGCCTTGTCACGCCCCCGCCCCATTCTGTGTTCTGTTGTGGAAGTGTGTCCACGGGCACGGCTGACAACCTCATCTAGGTGGTTGTTGCATTTGTTGAAATACCAAAGACACTTTTTCTGTTATTCCTGTGGTCATTTCAAGAAATAAATAATAATTGATTGTTAATTATGTACAGGGTACAGTGCTAAGTGCTCTGAGATATACAAAAATGAGCAGGACCAAGCTTGGCTTTCAAAAAACTTAAATTTTATTATAACACAGGGATATGAAAAATACATCTGTATCATAAATCCTGTCTTATTCATCAAAGTATTCGGTACTTTCTGCACACCTGATTTCTTGTTGGAGAAGATAAGGGTGCTCTTGCATTTTATTTCCTCTCTCAGCACTTGATTGATAAAGAAATTAACTACCAAAAGTAGATTAGCATAAGCAAAATTGAAAGCTTCTGAATTATATAGCTAGTGGCCATAAACCTAGGTACCAAACCTTATGTACTTTACACACAGGCCTTCAGACAAGACTTATTTATTTTAGAAAAGTTTGGCTATCTGAGTTTCTGGTTCACAATATTTTAAGAAGCAGCAAATAACCATTGCACAAACTGAAAACAATAAATGTCTACTGCCATTTTTTATTCAAGCATTGAGATTTAATAGTTGCTAGTTTCTTTAAGAAGAACTATGTAAAATCTTAAAACTACAGTACATGCCAATTTGGAGCCATTTAAGTGGGGTGCATACTGCTTTACCTGCCACTATAGCCTTTGAGACCATGGCTTTGTTACTGAACAGAAAGGTTAATTTTAATATTAACAAATCATTATTGTAATGAGTCATTATGAGGTCAGATTAAGATCTATAGATTCCACTGTAAAAGGCAGGAAAGTATAAATATATTTTAGAAAAATCATCAAAGATGGGAGTATAAGAAGTTATATTAATCACATAAATTGGTAATGGAATTTTGTCTTACTAAATATTGTTTTAAAAGAGGTAAACCACCTGTTAGAAATTGAGATTTTATTTGGGAAACACTTGTCTAAAAAATGAAAATGAATAGTAAGGGATTATTATGCATATAATTTAAAAGATATTTACTATTTTATCATTTTAATTTTTCTGAAATAAATTTGATGGGACAGAGTTGTTATCTTGACTAATTTTATTTGCCCAGTCAAATTTAAGATGATTTTTAAGATTTTTAATTTTACTGAATTTTTCGTTTTCATTCCCTTAACAGAAAAAAAAAAGGAAATAAAAAATACGAAATTCATTGGCAATGCCTTGAAACAAACAGATGAAAACATAAGTGTAGTTTGTTTGTGATGAAAACCTCTAGGGTCCTCTCGTGTAATTTACTTAGAAATGACATAAATTCAGCGTATGCCAACAGTTCTTTTAAATTATGGTAATATTCTGAACATACATCGGACTACATTATCTTTCCATCTCTTGCATTTTCATGTTTATTTTTATTCATTCCTCTGTAGAAATACTTGTATCTTACTTAGCTGGTTGCTATTTTAAGATACCTCCACTAATGACCAATCACTGTGAACTTGCAGGCATCTATTTTGCTAGGCATATTTTCTTAATAAAGATTATATTTATTCCTCAATATTTTCTCAGGAAAATTACCTTCATTCAACTAACATTTATGAAGGGGAGACTAATAATAACTGTTATTTATTGAGACTGTGTTTTTCGTAGTTATGATCTCTTTTAATCTTTTTGACAATCCTATGAAATAAATACTTTAAATATGAGACTGAGGGAAATTAAGTGACTTCTCAAGGTCACAGAGCAAGTCACTGACAGAGTTGGGGGGATGCCTCCCAGCCTTCCTTTCCCCACTACATGCTGTCTCCCTTGGTACTTTGCTTACCAGGTGTCAGCTGCTGACTAGCTTCTCAGGACATGCAGGGCCTCCTATGTCTCAAGGTCTAGTTGGGATGAGATGGTTGGGGGCAGGGGACAAGGAATAGAGGTCAAGTGTGTTCTTCAGTTCAGCCATGGAACATGGGGAAGTTGGCAAGAGATAATGCTAGCTAGAGAGGCCATACTGGTGAGATTGCTGTGCTGTTCCTGGAGAGGGCATGCAGGCTGGGCAGTGGGGATTGGTCCATCGGAGACATTGTAACTTCTTTCTTCCATTTAATCTCCGCTCTGACAAGTAACTTCCAATTTAATTGTGTATTTACTGTCCCTCTTCCAAAGTAGAATTCACTTTGATTCATATCTGGATCTAAGAGCATGTGTGCTCTGAAGCTTTGAGGTTTCAAAAATTTTTTTCCAGCTTTATTCAGATATAATTTACAAATAAAAATCATATGTATTATGAAGGTATACAATGTGATGATTTCATAGATGTATCCATTGTGAAATGATTACTACAATCAAGCTAATTAACACGTCCATCACATCACATGCTTACCATTTGAAGCTTTGAGTTTTAGAGCTTTGTAAGAGTTGTGCAACATTTTCTACCAAAGAGAGAGAAATGTTCATGCTCTCTCTCCTTTAATGGATTCTGTCCTTCTTAGATTTTGCTGAGACGTTCACTTGCAGTTCCCTTCGGTTGATTTGAAAAACATTTGACTCTGCTGTGCCCTGCGATCTCTTCACCCTCGCCAATCAGACTCAACCACCAGACCCTGTCCCGGGGTGTTCAACGTAGTAATGTAATGTTGGACTCCCAGATGTCCACACGCTGCTTCATCGGTGACTCAGGGCACTGAATAGCTATAGATTCTGCCACTTATGGAAACAAACATTCCTCAGTCCAGGCATCCCCAAGATCCAGGGATCTGCTGTGAGTAACTAGGCCAGTGGGCCCTGCAGCAGACTGCCTGGGTTCTAGTCCTGGCCCTGCCATTTACTAGCTGTGTGGCCTTGGGCACATTACCTACCCGCTCTATGCCTCAGTTTTCTCCTTTGTCAAATGGCAATAACAGTACCTCCTTGACAGGATTATTGCAAGAATTAAGTAAATTAGTATGTAAATTTCTAATGTATGTATTACTGTGAACGCTTTCTAACAAAGTCATCAGCACCTGGTAAATGTCTAGTGTTGTTATCAATCCTTTCGGAGCGTACAAAACCTCCTACCCCTTCCCATTGAGGGCAATTCCAGCTTCCTCTCTCAGAGACCTAGCTGGTAGATTTTCTTTTGGGAGTTCCTTGAAGCAATGGAAACTGTTAATTCTTTCCTTTGGGGAACCAAAGACTTTTACGAGTGATGGCAGAGGAGAAGGAAAAAAAAAATACGTTCTGGGATTTTTTTTCCCAGGTTTCCAGTAGCAGTTAGAACAGAAATTAGTCACTCAGAAGATTATCCTGCCACATTCACTTAAATGTGATACATAGTATGACCTGTAGGAGAACAGTGGAAAAAACCCTAATCACTTACTTAAACCTGCCACAGACTAATTTTTAGAAGCCTTGGAGATGGGCGTGCATATTAAAAGAGACCAGGTCTTTTCAGTAGAACCCCGAGCAAATGTGTATTGATTAACTTAATTAAAGGAAGATTATAACTTGTGCACTGCAGTCTCTGTGTTATCTGACCGTATGGTTCTTAGGGATCTTTAATGCATGTGAGCTAATGGCCTTCTCTTTCAAACCAGCATGAATTTGAGGTTATTTCATTAATTTGGAAATCAAATAATTGCCAAGAACACAGAGGTAAAAAACAAGAATTTTCTTTTGTAAGTAAATTAAAATACTTTAAACTGTTTTTAGTGATAGTTCTATATGGAGTTTGGTTCAAAGAGAATCTATTTTTCATATATTAAGGATTTCCAAAATTGTGTTGCTTTTGTTTTCTCCCTCCTGTTCTCCTTACCCTTGTAGGTTTATGTCTTGGGGGAAAAATGTGTTTACTGTCATTTCAGAGGGGGTTCAAGAGGGAGAGAGAATGGATGTGTATGTCCAATCCGCTTTCCTTGCCTCAAAGTGAATTCTTCCCTTTATACATCTCTTTTCCCCCTGTACCTTTTCTCAGAAGGCCCCTCCCTGCCTCTCCCAGATGGTATCTGGTGGAATATGGAATACCCATGCCCCTTTTCTTCCAGCTTTTCTCCTTACCTTCCCTGAAGGCACATCTCAGATTCTGTCTTGTCTATAAAACCATCCTACAGCATCCTCGGTCATGATGGATAGCACTTGAATATACCTCCTGTGAGTGGCTACATTTCTGCATATGCAACTTTTCTAGCCTCTTCAAGAAGACTAAAACTAGATTGCATTCTCCTTCATGCCAGGGCCTTGCCTTGCAATTCTTGTTGTAAGTTGCCGTCTGGTATAATGGAAAGAGCAGGCTTTGGAGTAGGACCAATCTGGGGCTGCCCTCTGGGCTCCGCCACTTACTAGCTGTGTTGTCTTGGGCCAGGAACTTAACCTTTCTATAGCTCTCTGTCTTTGGGTGTAAAATGAGGCATGGGAGGACTAAACGAGATGAAGCACGTGGACCTGTTTAGCATACCCCCTGGCATAGAGGAGATATTTAATAAAGTTAGTCCCCTGCCCCTTCTGTTCTCACATTTCCTTAGCAGAGCTTTCCTTGCAGTAGATGCTCAAGACATATTCACTAAATGATTGTTCTGGAAATAGAATTTGGTAGAGGTTCTTCATTAGGTAGACATAGCTATTCTATTCTTCTGTATCTAAGCTATACCACATCAGCTATGGTAGCAAGGTAGAATCCCTTCTCTAAACTAGAATTTTATGGCAGGAAACTCTTATCGTTTGAGTAAGGAGCTCAGGGGAGCAGAAGTGCAGTGTTCAATAAAACTAGAAAGGCTCTGTTCTCGATATTGGCTTCACCAGAGCCAACCTGAGGCTTACAGCTGTGCTTCCTCTTTGCAATTATAAAAGTGAGAACTATGTTAACTAACTTCCAATTCGATACACAGCTTGCCGCTTGGGATCAGGAAGCTAGCTGATTTTTTGACCTAAGGTGCTCTGCTATGTAGGGTTGCCAGTTATAGTTATATGTTCAGGTGTCAATTAGCAAAACAGCCCCTTATTTGGCAGTTTGGAGGAATGAGATGGATCTTGCACTAATCTTTCAATTCGATAAGCATTTGATAAGTGTTTTATGCATAAAATTGTATATTGTGCTACATCTAGTCAAGGTTATATAGGAAGAGCTGAAAATTTAAAAATTTTAAGTGTGTATCCTTTTGTGAGGTCATGAATTTGTAAATATTACTAGAATCTTAAGCAATAAAGAAAAAGGCAAAAAGTTTTCCACTAAAAAGGTTTTTTTTCATTTTAAAAATAATAAAACATATTTAAAGATGTTAAGTAACTTGCCCAAAGTAACACCTACCTTTGGGATTTTTTTGTAATATAATTCTGTAATCCTTCATTAAAAAACTTTGATGTAAAAAAAAAAAGGTTTTTTGTTTTTTTTTTTCCCCCTCACATACATCTCCCCACATTCTTTTGTACTCAAGTGACAAGAATTTTAAAAACAGTTACCTGATGGAACAGACATCATGGAAATCCATTTAGTGGAAAATACTCCCTAAGTATGATCGTACTAGACTCTGTACTTGACTCTGGGGAAAGCTTGGTGAGAGAAATAGACCATCTTTCTCCAAAGATTGCTAGTTGCCTGTGATATTGGACTTTTTCTTCTCTCTCTATCACAGCTTTCCATGCAGATTTTTCTCAGTGCCAAATCCAGCTTTATCCATATATTGTTTTCATTAAGTTCCTGAGTTGTATCTTCTTTTTACACAGCTTATGATTGTGGCTTACCTAAAGCGTGTCATTTTATGAAGTGTCCTCTATTCCTTCTTGACCTCTGTGTGTTTCCTGTGAGTAAAAATCTTCATAAACAGATAAAGAAGATGCAAAACCTCACTTAGAGAGTTGGGAGGGGAAGGTCAGCAGTGTTCTTTTGTTTGCCACTCATGGCCTATGGCGTGTTAACAAACACAGACTCAGCCCTTCTTCAGACTTACCTTCTCAAACTCTCTCTTTCTCACACTTGACCTCTTTCTCCATTCATCAGGTTTAAGTGGGTGCTCTGTTTTTCACAAACTGTCATTTTTGTTTGTTTCCCTCTTTCTCTATTTCCTAGCTGTGATAAATTTGGGATGTTGTGAAGATTAAGTGTCCAGATCACTATCTATCCACTTATTTGAGAAAAAAAAGTACTTGGATACTCATACTCCCAAGGCTCCAGAGAGCCAGTTGTTAAATTTTTAGAAATTTCATGAGCTGGTTATTAAGCACAGCCATTATTAAAAGGTAAATTCTATAATATTAAAAACAAAGATAAGAAATACTCAGACTTATCACTTCTTAATTATTTTACTACATTTTATTGTCATCTATGCTCTTGAGATTATTTGCATCTATTGTAGCTGATAGCAGAAATAATATATGACCATGTGTTACTGTGCATCTCTTCCCAACTCTAAGTTCAGTGACATCGCATTGGTAGTGTGAAACTGGCCATGGAGTATTATTTACACCTCTACAACCAGCAAACACTACAAATCAGAACTCTTCTATTTCCCTGGAGAGCTGGTTGTCAAATAGTTACCAGCACACCACTAGTCAGGCTCTTTTACTGCCTGTTGCCAATGACCTTGAGTCACAGCAATCACCACTTACCCTCAAGATAGCAAAACTCTTCCTCCAAGGTGGTTGTACCTACCTTACTTCAAACCCCCTCATCCCCACCCCGCCGGCCACCCCTCCACCCCAAACAGCTCTATGAACACCAAGCCCAGATTTTTACTCTGGATCCGTGGCCACTCCTAGGCTGCCCCTCCCTCCCTCCTTCTCAACCCCAATAATCAGTCATTAATTTCTCTCTTTCTTCCTCTATGGCTACCTCTCCTCCCCTTCCTCTTCCTCCTCCATCCTGTTCCTCCTCTACCAGCAAGGGCTCTGGAGACAGCCTGGCTTTGAATCCGGCTCCACCGTTTACTGGTTGTGCCACCTTGCAGTTGATACTGAACTTTTTGTCCCTCAGTTTTATCATCCATATAGTGGAGATAATAATACTATCTACCTCACAGAGTTGTTACAGGGATTAAATGAGTTAATAATTTTAAAAGCATCTAAGATAATGTCATGCATATAATAAGCAATATGTACGTAATTAGTTAATAAACACTTGAGTTGGTTATCCAGCCCTTGCCTACAGGCTTGTTATATGGTAGAGTTCTAGACCAAAAGGAGAACAGCAAAGGAACACATGAAAATAAAAGAAGGAGTGAAATGGCCTGGGGTCATAACACAGGGATAGTAGGTCCAGGGCACTAGGAAAAAGGGGAATGAAATAAACTGGAGGAAGAGTGGAGACCAGGAAGGGAGACAAATAAGAAGGAAAAAAGTCACTTTTCAGAATAATCTGCAAAATATTTAAAAATATTATATAATTATAAATTAACATATATGTAATATGAACTTTTAGTATTTTATTTCAGATATATGCACCAGGAAAATAAAAAGGTATTTTAATAAATGCATAGAAAATTCTCATTTTGATTTTAGCAATTAAATCAATTTTGGTCTTCATTTAAGGCAAAAATTTGGTAGTCACATATTTAAGGTACTTAGGCTAAATCAAATGTGTGTTGAACAAGAGCCCTGGGATGGAGTGAGAGATGCATGTCCATATCTATCAAAAACGTAAGCCCCAGAGCCAAAGTACTCATTTGTCTGACCATCTGGAAATCTCTAGTGATCTGGGCACTTAATTTTACCCTCATTTTTAGAACAAAAGGAAAACAAAAAAAGAAGAAAATGGGCAGCAGGGACATTCTACTTCTCATTTAATAAAATCTTAGTGATAAAAAGAGCAGAGAATTTAAAAGAAAAAATTAGAAACCATTAAAATGATTTGAATGCTCTGTCTATATTTTGTGGTAGGCTCTAGTGTTTTCAGTTACATGGGAACTGTGATAATTTTATGAATCATTAGAATTTTCTTTCCAAATTATATCTGCATGTTCTTAAAATGTCTCCAAAGTGACCCACAGTAAGAGGCTGTTGAACAATTTTATTCAATACTGTTGAGTTTTGTCTTAATTTTATATTTAAAAAAAAGATTTGTACTTAACAACCCAAAGATAAAATCATGATAGATGAGTCTTTGTGTATTTTATTTTTCCTACTTTTTAAAACATATGAACCTGGCCGGGCGCGGTGGCTCACGCCTGTAATCCTAGCACTCTGGGAGGCCGAGGTGGGCGGATCGTTCTGAGCTCAGGAGTTCGAGACCAGCCTGAGCAAGAGCGAGACCCCATCTCTACCAAAAATAGAAAGAAATTA